>SZWC01021153.1:5078-22859 GCA_023375785.1 Penium margaritaceum | reverse complement strand
AATTTCACATTCAAAATTGAGGAACCCCTTGATGATATCCATCACATAAATCGCGTAACATGGAAGATGTTTTTTTTCATGATCTTTCCCTTGCTTTCCCACCACTATAACTACTTTTCTTTTCATTCTCCTTTTTTTTGCCCGATGTTTGAATGGTATCCGCTAGTGCACCATTCCTTGTCCAAAAATACGATCATGTCACTTGAACAAGGCAAGACACAAGGTTGAATAGGTAAACTTTACCAGAAAACAACCAAGGACTGAATATGTTGAAACAAATGCACATAACCTCCTTGTAGTTCATACTAGAACATGTTTTCATTCTTTGATATCATCAAACGAAAATTGTGCTGCTATAAGCTGTGTAGAAAAGCTACAAATCCATCATGTTTTGAAACATGTGTAATTGCAGTATTTTTCTCATTGAAAACTCTATCATTCTTCTTTCAAGAAATGAAAACAAAATAAAACTACCACCTTGAAAGCTTATTTTGTTCTTCTAGTTCTTGTTGTTGTCCAATTATAGTCAATTATGAGTGTAACGTGTCCAGTCTCCAACTCCTGCTCTGAAGTCGTCGTCGGAGTTCGCCGAATGGTGTTCTTAGTCCGCGTCAGGGGTTTACCCCCTTTGCAAGATTGAGGGGCAATCGTCCTCAACAACCCAGAGCAGGGAGACTCGAATGTTTAGAGTGTCCAGAGGCCCATTTCCGTTTTTAACCAAACCCCTGGTTTGGGGACCCAAACTGGGGGTGTTTACCTTGAACTGGTGTGTTTGCACGAGGTATTCTCTTTATTTCATCTCAAAGCTCGTCGAGAACAAACTTTGATTCATGTTTTATCGTTTTGGTGTGAAATCGTCGCGTGCGAGGCACGCTAACAATTCTACCCGAGATTTCTCTCGACCTCACCCTCGCCCCCCTATTCCTCGTCCTCGCTTGCTTGTTTTTGCAAGGAGGGCGAGGGGGGGGCGAGGACACGAGACCACGGGGCCTTGCCCTCGTGGCCTCTCAGCCGTCGATCCGGCTGAGGCCACGATCGACGGCTAGTGGCTGGCTGGCCGGTGGCCGGCTGGTCACTTGGCCGGCCGCCGGCCGTCCGGCCAGCCGGTAGCGAGCTAGCCGGCGGCCAGCGAAGTGCTGGCCGTCGGCCAGCCCTTGCTGACGCGAGGGGTGGTGCGCAACCACCACTCGCTTCAGCGAGGAGGGAGGACTGAACCGGCCCTCCCGCTACATTCCTCCCCACTTATTATGAACCATCTCGGTTCATGAACAAAAAGTAGGATTGTCAGTAAGTGAGTCAACATTGTGAAAGAAAACTAATGCTTTCATTCACCAGCTAGACATGAACATGTGCATGGTACTCAGACCTAAGCTTCAGCTTGTAAATGAGCACGGCTAGCGGCCTCCCCCCATTAGGCTGGAGTGTCCGCGCAACAACCATGTTGGGCATCCCCAACCTCCCATGGTCATTGTCCATGAATGCTGCCTTGTAGGAATGTTGTTCAGTTTTTCCACGTTCAGGTGGTACCTCCTGCCACGCGTCGATCTTTGTGAGTTGCAAGCTCGCTCTAGTACTCGTTGACCACCCCTGCGGGCAACCAAGATTCAGGCTCCCATGAATTATGTTCAGGTCCAAAACCGGCCCAATGAACGAGGTACTCCCTGACAACGCGCGACCGAAGAGTACGCTCTCAGTGCTAGAGTAGGCAAAGGACCTTGTATTGGCTGTCGGTAGCCAAGACCGCTGGCGGTGGCTGAACGATTCCTTCTGCCGTGTATGGAGCTAGGAGGTTCATATGAAACACGTCATTTATCTTCATACTCGGCGGAAGTAGCAATTCGTATGCCACTGGCCCGATGCATGCCATAATGGGAAACGGCCTAATCCACTTTGGTAGAAGTTTCCTTGACCCTGGCGACTTCAACCGAAGGATTTAAGTGCTAAGCAGCACTTTGTCACCGATGTCAAACGAGACCTCTCGGCGACCTTTGTCAGCATATGCCTTTTGTCGCTGCCGCGCTGCTTGAAGGTGACCCTTCGCCTCCTCTAACAAGGAGTCAATGCGCTACGCAAAGGCTTGAGCGGAAGAAACCTCCCCTCTTGTACTCCCACTCTTCACCAATGAAGAGGGTACCACTGGATGTCGACCGTTGTTCAACATGAACGGTGTGAACTGTGTGGTCTCGTTCACCAAGTTGTTCATTGCAAACTCTGCCCATGCTAGGAACTTGTCCCAATCATGCATGGCAGGGTCCACGTACGTGCGGGGCATCTGCTCTAGAGTGCGATTCATGTGCTTTGTTTGTCCATCAGTTTGAGAGTGAAATGCTGTCGACATTTGCAATTCACTGCCAAAGTATTTGTGCATCTTTTATTAGAACTTACTAGCAAATTTGTGCTCTCAATCAAAGATAATGCGCAATGGCAAGCCGTGGTACTTTACGACACCCTAAAAGAAGAGACGAGCAGTCTCCTCTGCGTTCATGTTAGTAGTTATAGAAATGAAATGTATCATCTTCGTCAAAAGATCCACAACCACTAGTATTGCATCATGGCAACGGGCCGAGTCCAAAAGACCAGTAATGAAGTCCATGCTGACGCACTCTCATGGAGTCCTAGGACTGTGAAGCTGTTGGAGGATTCCAGCAGGCTTCTTGTTGCTAGCCTTATTCCAAAGACATGGGTCGCATGTCTTGCAATACTTACAAACATCAACACTCCACCCTGGCCACCAATTGTGGTCCGAGAGTGCCTGTCCGGTTTTTCGGAGTCCCACATGACCTACTAGCGGCAGGTCGTGGAACTGGGAGATAACCTTTGCTCGAAGGTCTCTTGAGATTGGCACAACAACTTGTTTTCCGTGCTAGAAGATTCTTGCGGCCTCCACCAAGCCGTACTTGTCCAGATTTTGAGAGTCTTGAAACTAAGAATTCACACATTATCCCATCTGGATCCCGTTACAAAACCGTTGTAATCGATAATGTCTCGTGGTGGTTGCCGCAGAGGTGCAGGGGGACCTGTTGGTTGTACTGTTGCTGTTGCAATGGCTAAAAACATCCACTGACCGTGGTGGTTGCTTTAATTTACACAGGATGTCGGCTTAGTGTATCGGCCACATTGATGGGTCCTCGCTCATATTCCCATGTGAACGAGAATCAACTCAGGTATTCACTCTGACGCGCCTGTCGTCTTCACAGGTTCGGTTGTGTTTGGAAAAACACCAATGGATAATGGTTGGTCATGACCGTCACACCCCCTTCAGCACCCTCGAGATAGCAATACCACATCTTAAAAGCGTGTACTACCGCAAGGAGCTCTTGATCCCCAGTCGTGTACCGCGTTTCCGCGGGAATGAGCTTCCAGCTCTCTTACGCAACTGAGTGACCGTTCTGCATGAGGACGGCTCCGAGTCCTACTACCGACGCATCACATCGAACCTCCTACGGTTGCGATGGATCCAAAAGAGCTAGGAAGGATGCCGTGGATAGGAGCTCTTTGACCTTGAGAAAAGTGTTCTCGCAATCAGGTGTCCATTCCCAGTGCATGTCTTTTTGCGTGAGCCTGGTTAGCGGTGCTACTAGGGTCGAATACCCTTGCATAAACCGTCAAAAGTAGTTTGCAAGGCCGAGGAAAGACTCTACCTGCCCAACATTATCGAGACGTTGCCAGTCACAACGGCTTGGACCTTTTGTGGGTCGACACGGATGCCGTCCTTGCTCACGATGTGTCCAAGGTATTCGAGTTAATCTTGTGCAAACTTGCACTTTCTCACTTTTTCATACAACTTCTGTTCGTAAAGGATTGTGAGACCTTCGGTGGATGTTCTATGTGCTCTTCCACTGATTTGGAGAAAACCGGGATGTTTTCCAGGTACACCAAGACAAATATTCCGAGTTGCTTGGCAAACGTTCGGTTTATTTATCCTTAGAAGGTTGCCGGGGCATTCATAAGCCTGAAGCATAACAATCGGGACTGATAGTTTCCCATGTGCGTTCGAAACGTTGTTTTGGGCACATCATCTCCTGTAATGCGAATTTGATGGTACCCTTGAGACAAATCCAAGGACGAAGATACTTTTGGGCCTTGGATTTGGTCAAAAGGTCCTCAATCCGTGGTAAGGGGAATCGATTTTTCATTGTCAGCTTGTTCAACGCCCGGTAATCTACGCACATGCGTAAACCACCATCCTTTTTGTTCACAAAAAGGATCGGCACATAGTATTGCGAGCTACTGGGCTCGATCCACCCCTTTGTAAGGTACTCTTTGATTTGGCGTTCGGCCTCTCACCTTTCTGCTGGACCAAGGCAATACATGGATCTGAACAGAGGAGTCACCTACGGTTGCAGCAGAATCGTCTGGCCCATGTGTCTTTTTGGTGGAAGCCCAGCCGGTGGGTCTTGAAATATATCCGAGAACTCCGCCAATAGAGATCTGATTTCTTGTGCCGTGCCTTCCGTCACGTCGTCCTCCACTTTCAACACTTCAGCCAAGAAGAATCACCAACCTTGTCGAATACGTCTCTAAACCTGCAAAGCAGACAAGCTGGCATGGACTTTGAGTCGGGTCGGTGATAATTCCGTACTCGGAATCAACGTAAAGCGGTGTTGTCTTTTTCGGAGGATCAAACAATTTTAGTCAAAACACATTAGAGCCTTGTTGTCACAGAGCCAGGGAGCGCCTAACACCACGTCAAACGGGTCAAGAAGGTTGAGTATCTTCAATGTGACACTCTGTGTGTAGCCTTGAATACAAATTTTCGATTTACAAGTACCGATCACCGGTACCGTATGGTTGTCACCGACGACAACTATGCCATTCGATGGCTCGTACTTCAGGCCAACCTGTCTGGTAAAGCCAATACTAACAAAAGAGTCGTCCCCTCTAGTGTCAGCCAGTACGTTCACGGGAGCACTAGCTAGGTGTCCTCTGAACTGCATTGTCATGTTGCCTCCACTCTTCCAAGTGAACAGACTCGACGATTGTAAGCCGAGTTTGTGATAAACATGGAATCTGTACAACGGGCATCGCAACTCCCATAATTCACCCACTCGAGTCCACATCCTGTGAGCATGTGTGAATTCGGCTAGCACCTTCCTGTCTTTCAATTTGCCTGGGTCAAATTTGTCGACTAAGGGTACTGCAAACGTGATTGAACTCATTGCTTTGAGGGCATTTGCTTCAATCACTATGTCACACATCTCTTGCACAGTGGTCGGTGTCGCCACGACTAAGCATGTATGATCATGCATCTCGTCCGGAGATGCAAGGTTTAGTGGGCAATGTCGGTCAGCAAGTGTAGAATGCGGTTCAACAAGAGGAGAAAAGACAACAGAGAAAATTGAACTCGTCAAGAACTCAAATTATTTAACATCCTCATATGGAAACATGAACCCAGACTCGTGATCCGGTTTTACCCCTGAGTGGTCCCCACTGACGTCACTCAAGGGTGGGGAAAACCCGCCCCACGACCCTGTTTGTTACCACGGCCGGGCGCATTACCGCGACTGCGACTCTATCCACGGCCCTGTCAGCGGCCTCTTGTTGCACCATCCCCACGAGGTGTTACTGCTACAGCTAACACCGCGGCCTCTTGTCCACCCACAGCAGCCTGAGGGCACTGAGCACTAAAGTGGTCCGGCTGCATGTAGTTGTGGTAGAGCCCTTCGCGGAAGGATGTGTTGCGACGCTCACGCGCCGCTCGCAGCTCGTCATTCTCACGGTTGCGCTTGTTGTTGGGGGCCTTGAATCCACCAGCCTTTTTGGCTGGAGGGTTTGTAGGCTGGTTGCCCTTGGCCTTGCCTCGTTGACCAGCTGACTGACGAGCCCTTGCAGCATCCATGCACATGTCGCGGCCTTGTTGTGCACGTGCCTTCAGCCGTGCATCAGAGTAGTGCTTCAGGTTCGCCGAATACACTTCGTTCATGTGGTGGCACAACGCCCTCCAACTTGTCCAAGCTTGGCCAGTGGCTGTCATGGTGATCTTGTCCTTTAGCTTCTCGCTGGCGAGACCATCACGCAAGTACTCCAGCAGCATGTACTTTGAGTACTTGAAGGTTTGAGTCTCATCGCCCTCGGTGAAGCTTTCGCCTTCTTCCACAAGTGCGGCGAACTCGCTCAAGTAGGATTCGAGCGAGCTACCCAGCAGTCTGAATTCCTTGATCTTGTGGAAGGCGCATTGCGCCTCCTTACGTTGGGTGCACTTCTTGCGCATGATCGTGTAGAAGGCCTCCCACGGCATGCGCTGCCATTGGAGGTGTGGCTGCTCCGCATTCCACTCCTTGGCCACATACTTGAAGAGTTTGTCTTCAAGGCGCGTCGTGGCAAGGTCACCCTACTGGCCGAGTGGAGCCTTGTTGACATGTAAAACATGCTCCATGCGATTCACCCAGTCAGTCAACTATACGCCCTTCCGAAAGATCTCCACATTATGGAGGAAGGACATGTTCATGACCAGCCCCAAAGTTGTCGATGTAGGCAACTCATCGCTGTCACCGCTAGTGGCATCCCCAGTTGCGGCACGCTGCGCTTGCTACTGCATGCACACCTGGGTCACCCTCTACAACGCCTTGTCGAGGTTGTTGCAACGGTGGCTTGCCTCATGGGCAGCCAAGCGTTGCAGCTCGCGATCACGGTCAAGGTCCATGATGCTCTGCCCGACGTGGGCTAAGAGGTTCGTGAATGCGAACTTGAGCTCTGATGTTGTCAGAGCATCGACGATAGCCTCCAGGGCCTCACGTTGTCCGTGCATCGTTACCCACTGTAAGAGGGTACGGTTTGCGTACACGCCTCCAAAGAGTCCCACCTTTCTGAGGAGACTGTCGTCGGCGACGACGCTTGAGTGGACGCTGCCTTGCCCCATTGCAACCGCATCGTAGGAAGGAGGGTCCGCCTCCATTCCTCCAAGTGGTGCCGTATCTCCACCATCGGTGGTGATCTTGAGTCGGCCTGCGGCCTCGACGCTTCAATGCATGAAACATGGATACCGTAGTCCCTTCTGGCGGTTCTGCTGTTGCTTGTAGCTGCCGGCCGCGTTTTATACGTGACGTAGCCGCCGTTTTTGTCGAACCCTTAGTCGCAAGGGTCGTTTGGCTCTGATAACATTGTAACATGTCGAGTCTCCAGCTCTTGCTCTGAAGTCGTCGTCGGAGTTTGTCGAATGGCGTTCTCAGTCTGCGTCAGGGGTTTACCCCCTTTGCATGACTGAGGGGCAATCGTCATCATTGACCCAGAGTAGGGAGACTCGAATTTTTCGAGTTTCGGGAGGCCCGTTTCCGTTTTGAACCAAACCCCTGGTTTTGGGATCCAAACCGGAGGTGTTTACCTCCAACTCGTGTGTTCACACGAGTTATTTCATTTGTTTCATGTCCAAGTTGGTCAAGAACGAACTTTGATTCATGTTTTGCCATTCTGGCGCAAAATCGTCGCATGCGAGGCACGCTGGCAATTTCGTGCCAACTTTCTCTCGACCTCACCCTCGCTCCCCCTATCCCTCATCCTTGCTTGCTTGATTTTTCAAGGAGGGCGAGGGGGGGCGAGGGCACGAGGCCTCGCCCTGGAGGCCCTCGTGGCCTTTCAGCCACCGATCAGGCCGAGGACGCGATCGGCGGCTGGTGGCTGGCCGGCCAGTCACTTGGCCGGCCGCCGGTCATCCAGCCGGCCGGCAGCGAGCTGGCCGGCGGCCAGCGAAGTGCTGGCCGTCGGCCAGCCCTTGCTGACGCAAGGGGTGGTGCGCAACCACCCCTTGCTTCAGCGAGGAGGGAGGGCCGAACCGGCCGTCCCGCTACAGTGAGGTTCGGATGAAGTAAATAACGATTAAGTCACTACCATCCATTTGGCGGACGGATTAATGTAATAGAATATGTGTTCTTGAGAAGTTAATGTGGCACCAAAACCATTCAAGTCTATTGACACAAAATGATATGGCATATCACGATGAGAAAAGACACAAAATCGTGGACAAGTTTATCTTGCTGTGGACAAATGCATCTGATTCATGTAATGTGTGCTTTGAAAATCCTTTGTCACCATGACCATTCAAATCTCATGACACATCACGATATCATTTTACAAAAAAGAAAACGACATGACACACAAAGAGACAACATCATTGGACATGACAAAGCACACCACATCACAACACCATAGTGTAGGAGAAGCCGCACCTCAAACCTACACAAAAAAATACAATGCGACATTACATGGCATTACCTCAATTGACATGGCAGGACACCACATGAGGTGATACAACATGACAATATTTGATATGACACAACACAACACGTCACAACACGACAAGACATAAGAGGACAGGATACAACATGCCACGACACAACATGATATTCTACAACACGACGCAAAATGTCAAGATTTGACACAACGTAACATGACATGACATGCCCGGACACAACACAACACAACACGACACGACACAATGTGAAACTACATGACATGACACGTCGCCATGCAACATGATGCAACACGACATGACATGACGCAATGCAATACAACACCACATTATGCGGCATGCCATCACTTGGCATGACAATACGGCACATGAAATGACATGTCAGCTAGTGGGGTGGAAGAAGCAGTGCACCTCATTGAGTTCTTTACCCTTTTAGTTATCACATATCACAACTACATATGGCACAGCAAAAGACATGACACGACACAACATGACATGACACAACACGGTACAAAAAGAGTGGAGACAACACGACATGACACGACACGACAATAGACGACACGACTTGACAGGACAGGGCATGACACACCACAACACGACATGAGACAATGCAATGTGATGTAATGCAACATGATATGAAACAATACGACACAACACAACACGAAATGACACAACACAACAGGACATGATATGGAACAATACGACATGACGCAACACGACATGCCATAAAATGACACAACACAAGACCAAACCACACGACGCGACATGGCACAAGTTTATATGAAATTACACAAAATGACAGTACACATGAGCTATTAGGGTGGAAGAGTGTACTTCTATGAGTTTTTTACCCATTTAGTTCACAAGTCAACATAAAACAACACACACGACACAACATGATAGGAAATTACACGACATAATGTGACCAAACACGACACGACATGATAGGAAATGAGATGCCAGGACATGACACGATACGGAACGGCAAGATATGATATGGCATGACAAAACACGGCATGACACAAAAGGACACAACACGACATGATATGACAGAAAACAAGAAAATACAACACGACACGACACAACATGACATTACACAAAGCAACACAATACAACACAACATGACACGATACAACATGTCGTGATGTGACACGACATAACATGACACAAAATGACACGACATTATACAAAATGTCATGACATGATGTGATGCGTTGTTATGAGACATGCCAAGAAATGACACAACATGACACAACATGCCACGATACTACATGACACGACACGACACAAAATGACACGACATGGCATGACATGACATGACACAACATGACATGACACGACATGACATGACATGACACGACATAACACGATCTCACACGATGCTACACGACAAGACACGTTATGATGTGACTCAACATGACACGACACGACATGAAATGACACAAGAAAAAATGACACAACGTGACATGACATACCATGACATGAAACAATACATGAAGATACCACTTGACACAACATACTATAGCTTGCCATGATCTTACACAACGTGACATGACATGTGAGCATAGGGATGGAAGAAAAAGCGCATAGTGAACTTCAAAGAGTTTTTTCTTTCAGTTCACGAATCATGACATGACACAAAAGGACATGACACAATGTTGTATGACACGACGCAACACAAAATAGTATGACATGATGCAACACAACCTGACACGATGCAACACAACACAACACAACACAACACAACACAACTTGACATGACATGACATGAAACCACACAACGTGACATGATGCGACACGACATGACATAACGTTACACGAGACCATATGACGCAACACAATAGAGGACATCATGACATTGCACAACATGATACAATATGTGAAATAAAAGGGTGGAAGGAACACTACATAGTGCACTTCATTTAATTCTTTGCCCTTTGAGTTCACAATTCACCACAACATAGCTTATGTCACAACAAGACAAGGAAATTACACAACATAATGCAACATGGCATGACATGATACGAAACAAAATGAGACAACAAGACACAAGACAACACAACACAACACGGCGTGATACGCCACGACGTCCCAGGACATGACATGACACGACAAGACATGACACGACACAACATGACACAACATGACATGACATAACACGACATGATGCAAGGCACAACAACTTGATACGATGCGGCATGACACAACATGACACAACACGACATGCCACGACACGACACAACACGACATGACACAAAATGCCATGACATGACATATCAGAACACGACACAACATGATGTGACATGATACGATCGGACACGATACCATATGATGCAACATGATATGACACATTATGACACGATGCCATATGACATGTCAAAACATGACTCGACATGACACAACACCATGCAATGTGATGTAACACGACTCGATGCAACACAATAAGACATTGCACCACACAAAACGACACGAAAGGACACAACATGACACGACACGACATAACATGACACGACGCAACACGACTGAGATGACATAAAATGACATGATACAAAACAAGACAACCCACATGACACAACATGCCACAACGTTTTCATGAAATTACATAACAGGAGATGACATGTCTGCTATCGGGGTGGAAGAAACAGTGCATAGTGCACTTCAATGAGTTTTCCCCCCCTTGAGTTCACAAGTCATGACATGACATGACATGATATGCAATGACACAACATTAAATGACACAAAACAATACAACACAATGGCACACGACATGGCACAACACGGCAAAAAACAATTGGACACAACACGACACAGAATGACATGACGTGATACCACGCGAATCTACGCGCTACAACACGACATCACACAATGCAACACGCCACCACACAATGCAAAATAACACAACATGCCATGACATCACATAACGTGACATGACATGTGAGCTAGGATGGTGATAGAAATAATTCATAGTTTACTTCAATGTGTTCTTTGCCACTTTATTTCACAAGTCACCACAAGACAACATATGGAACAACACGACAGGACATGACACGACATAACGTGATACAAAATAGTACGACATGACATGACATGACATGACATGATATAGCACAAGATGATACCACACGATGTGATATTCCACAACTTTCCATGAAATTACACAACATGATATGACGTGTCAGGTATCGAGGTGGAAGTTATAATGCATAGTACACTTGAATGAGTTCTTGTCCTTTTTATTTCACAAGTCGTGACATGGCACAACAAGAATTGACAGGACATGACACGACACATCATTGTATGACATGAAGCAACACAGCACGAGAAAACACAACACGAGATGACACAAAATGACACAACATGACACAATAAGACAAGATACCTTTTGATGAGCATGACATGGCACATTGTGATACGACACAACACAACAAGAAAAGAGACAAAACAACATAATATGACATATAAAAAAGAACCTAAAATGACATGACATGCCATGATACAACACAAGATGATACCACACGANCGACACGACATAACATGACACGACGCAACACGACTGAGATGACATAAAATGACATGATACAAAACAAGACAACCCACATGACACAACATGCCACAACGTTTTCATGAAATTACATAACAGGAGATGACATGTCTGCTATCGGGGTGGAAGAAACAGTACATAGTGCACTTCAATGAGTTTTTCCCCCCTTGAGTTCACAAGTCATGACATGACATGACATGATATGCAATGACACGACATTAAATGACACAAAACAATACAACACAATGGCACACGACATGGCACAACACGGCATAAAACAATTGGACACAACACGACACAGAATGACATGACGTGATACCACGCGAATCTACGCGCTACAACACGACATCACACAATGCAACACGCCACCACACAATGCAATATAACACAACATGCCATGACATCACACAACGTGACATGACATGTGAGCTAGGATGGTGATAGAAATAATTCATAGTTTACTTCAATGAGTTCTTTGCCACTTTATTTCACAAGTCACCACAAGACAACATATGGAACAACACGACAGGACATGACACGACATAACGTGATACAAAATAGTACGACATGACATGACATGACATGACATGACATGATATAGCACAAGATGATACCACACGATGTGACATTCCACAACTTTCCATGAAATTACACAACATGATATGACGTGTCAGGTATCGAGGTGGAAGATATAATGCATAGTACACTTGAATGAGTTCTTGTCCTTTTTATTTCACAAGTCATGACATGGCACAACAAGAATTGACAGGACATGACACGACACATCATTGTACGACATGAAGCAACACAGCACGAGAAAACACAACACGAGATGACACAAAATGACACAACATGACACAATAAGACAAGATACCTTTTGATGAGCATGACATGGCACATTGTGATACGACACAACACAACAAGAAAAGAGACAAAACAACATAATATGACATATAAAAAAGAACCTAAAATGACATGACATGCCATGATACAACACAAGATGATACCACACGACAAAACATGCCACAACTTGTCATGAAATTATGCAACATGACTTGACATGTGAGCTATCAGGGTGGAAAATATAGTGCATGGTGCACTTGAATGAGTTCTTTACCATATTTTCACAAGTCAACACAACACAATAACGTATGACACAATATGCCGGGACATGATTTGACACAATGCGACACAACACGACACAACAAGCTAGGACATGACATGACACAATGCGACGCAACATGGCAAAACATGCCAAGACATGACATGACACAATGCAACACAACAAGACACAACATGACACATAACAAGATGATACATCACGACATAGCACAAGAAGGCTCAATACGACATCGTGAGACACGACACAACACAACATAAAACAACACGACACAATGTGAGGCTACGCGGTGCAACGCGCTACAACACAAGACGACACGACACGACACGACGCAACACAACCTAACCTGTAAGATTTGGTTAACACAATGGGTTGAGACCAGATCAAACCACACCATGGTTTTATACTTTAAACGTCAAAGTCATCCATGGAAAGCATAATCATACTAACCAATGACTACATTATTTTTTTCAAGGAAGGCCTACAACGAGAACCATAACAATTCTACATTAGACAATCTTACCTCTGTTTCATGTGTTCCATGTGAATGAAGAAGCCACCAATCTTTGTTTTCTATAAAGAAAAAACCCCATGTATGCCCCACATGTGTATTGGTGACTGAATTAGTCCCTTTTTATCTTCTCATGAATAGGAGACCCCTTTTTCCCATTGGTTTCTATAAGGGAGACCCAAATAGAAAGGTAGTTTTACTTAGCACAATGCGAAATGGAGGCCCAAGTCCATTCTGGACAAAGTATGGAATGGAGAAAACAATATGGATTTGTAACTGCCATAAAGGTTGTTGCATTGTATCCCATGGCCCTTGCTAAAGAGTTTTTGCCTCCTAATTTAAAGAATGATCCCTCAATTTGTATTAGATTGAGTTTTAAGGCAATAGCTATATGACATTTCTGTGTGTCTAATGTTGTCAATTGAAGAACTTATCATTACCTTATGTTGACGAGTTCACAATAGTTAGGCTGCTCATGTAACAGCTCAACAAGTTACAAATCTAGCTCATCTCCGGCCTCATAAACTCAGTATTTTACAACAAAAAAAACAATTCACCATCAACATCATTAAAAAACCAATACACAAGATCCAAACCATGGATGGGGGCGGCCTCGTGTAAGCCTCCTTTGTTGAGCACATCTTTGAACTTAGAGTCCTCCACTTCATTTTTGTTTCCATTATTACATAGATTACAAGGTGAGTTTTGCGTCAAGTGGATAGGAGACATATGCTTGATGGCTGCATGACAATCATGCAATCATAGTGGGGTCATCCATAACGGGTATACAAGATGGGGTGAGGGAATGTCATAACTTGGCGTTTGTTGGTGGATTATTTCAGGGCAAATGATAACGCCATGGGTACACACTTATGTGTCAAAGGGAAGTTATTTTTTTAATGTAGTACATGGTGTTCAATCTCTCCGGGCTTGAGCTTTGTGAAAATTAACAATGGGGAAATGCTAGTTTTTTGCACAAATTCTATAAAGTTTGGCGTTCCATTTGTTGTAAGGGACCAATAGCCATTTGGGTATTGAACAATATTGATGACGTTGACAATTTAGCAAGGGTGATGGGAACTTTGGGACGGGGTTAAGGTATTTCATTGGGGCGATGGATGCCGCACATGTGCTTGTCATGGTGGGCAGTTGTTTAGTATGCATTGCCACTCCAAACCTCCTTTTATGATTTGTATTATGTTTCAAGTGAGCAGTTGTTAAGCACTTGATTTGTCATAATGGTTTCAGCTATGCTGATGCATTTGTCTAATTTTGCGTTGATGGGATTCCGTGGCTTTACCATCCACCCATTAAGCGGTAAAAGATCTGTGACACGGTCGAAGGCAAAAGTTCGGAGTCACATGTCACGTTGCAAGATCCAAAAGTTAATGAGAATCTTATTGCCATTGCTCCAATTTCTTTTAATTTCAATGTCTCTAGCTAGCGTTGAGGTCGTCTACGTGCTTATTGTTACGCTGATCCAAGGCAAAGTTGGGCTTTATCCCATTTAGGCGTCCTTGGGAGACGTTAGTATGGTGTGCATGACCACAGATTTCTCAGTGCACAGGACAAGAATAGGAGCTGATGGAAAGGAAATCCACGAATATTGTCAAGGCTTGCAATGTCCTTGGTGGCTGCCAGTTGGGTTGCGCATGCCGCTTTCGTTACCATACTTATACGTGGCAACAGGGTTCTGTGACCAATTGTAGAAGGGCGATTGACATAGGAAAAGTGTCAAAAGCAACCTGATGTTAATGTTTAAATGATCAAAGAACATACCCAGGTTGGACGTGGCCATGCGACGCCATGACACACCATAATTCACACTTGCAACTTGTGTTCAAGCTATTGAAAATGTTGAAAGGTTAGGGAGGCGATCCGCACCAAGGTTGCTGTCACGTACACCTTTGACAACGTAGATTTTTGGAAAAATGCACATTGCAGGGATGTAGTTGATAGGCCTGTTGAAGTGGAGGTTGATCCTAGTCCATGAGGAAGCCTGTGCAACTGAGGGAGGGCATAGGTAGTCTGATGCAAGCGGAGTAATGAGTAGTTGATAAACCGTTGGGTGCCATCAGAATGAATAGTGCTAGGCGAGAAGTGCAACCTTGTCTTTAGTAACCGGAAAGTCAACAAGGTGTAGTTGGGGGGGGAAAATGGCAACTTGATGGGTTTGTGACGACCCTTGAGTTGCAGCTTTGACCCCTTAATTTGAATTTAAATGTTTGATACTCTGTCAAAGTTCATGTATTACAACTGCAATCATCCAACTACATGTTTCATCAAATAATGAATTTAACACTAGTTTCATTTTACATGCCACAGAAGTCTGTAGCAGCTATTCAGCAGCCGCAAATTGCAAACCGAGTGTGTTTTATGAGCCGAATGAATGTTACACGCTGTGGTCCCAGAACTGCCGGTTGCGGTGCTGTTCTGGTGGCCCCCAAAACTGTAGCGGGATGACTTTCATCTCGCATGAGCCCGCAAGCAGATTGCGAAGAAATTTCTCTTCGCGAAGACAGATTCCCTCTCGCGCCTTTCCTGCCGTGCGAAGTGTGACGAGAACGGACCCCGCTTGGCGGTGTCCGTTCTGTTGTCTGCGTGTCTGATGGCTCTGTTGGGCGTGAGCACACGTGAAAGTTGATTGATGCCGCCGTTACCATTCGCAGGGAATTCTTCGGGCGCACGATCATGGCGGCGGTAGCGATGGGCAGCGATCCAACCGCGAGGCTGCCGTCGCGGCTGTTGGCCGGCGGCGGCAGGGAGCAGAGGAGGCTCGAACTCGGCACGCTCTTCCGCGCCTACTGGCAGGTGCGGTGTGCGCTGCAGCAGAAGCTGGAAAACGACAAGGAGAGGAGGAAGAAGAGGGCGGAGAGGCTGGCCCTCGAGCATCAGCAGCAGCTGCAGAAAGGGAAGAAGGGAAAGGATGAGCGACATGATGGTGGTGGTGGTGACGATGGTGTTGGTGGTGGTGGTGGTGGTGNTTCCCCTTCGGTTCTTCCCCTTCGGTTCTTCCCCTTCTCTTCCTCCCGCTTGCTCATCCCTTTCTGTTTCCCACTTGTTCTTCTTCTCCACTTGCTCTTCACCACTAATTCTTCCCCTTCCTCACCCTTTTTCATCACCTCTTCTTTCTGTCACTAGCCTCTTACCCCTTCCGCTTCCCTTCTCTTCCTTACCTTCTCCTTCTACCGGCTTCCTCCCCCCCACCCCCTCCACTTTCCCCTACCTCTCCCTTTACCCTCTTCCAACCACCTCCCTCCCGTTCCTCTCCCCCCTTCCTCCTCTCCCCTTCCTGTTCCTCCTTCATCTCCACCTTCCTCTACATTCCTGCTCTCCGTATCTCTGTGTCCTACCTCTGTGTTCTACCTCCATGTCCGGCCTCTCCTCCTTCCCTCTGTTTCCCTGTCCTTGGCGAGGAGGACCCCTCTCCTTCCAAGTGTAGCTAGTGACCAATGTGCCCCCCAGTGTCAATTCCTCAACCGCGCCTCACCATTTCTGGACGGCCGCGACCCTTCAAATGATTGAGTCTGTGGCCATTGCCTGGTGTAGTCGAATGCTTCTGCTGCACTTTTGACGTGTGATCTTGCACCAAAAAACCTGTCTTCCCTGACCTGCGAAGAGTCTATGTTTTTATTCCACTCCGTCTCTCTGCCGAAGGATGCAGCGAACAGTCTGTTGGTGCAGCACGTCACGGTGCAGGGAGCGAGCTGGTGGATTATCTGAGAAGCGCGACGCGCGGGTAGTGCCGTGCCGCTGCGCCTCACTCCGCACGTTGCTCTGCCATGCAAACCGGCACCTCATTGCAGCCACTGCGTCTGGGTCCCGTCAAGCACTTACCATGTCGTCGTCGTCGTCGTCGTCGTCGTCGTCGTCGTCGTCGTCGTCGTCGTCGTCGTCGTCGTTGTCGTCGTCGTTGTCGTCGTCGTCGTTGTCGTCGTCGTCGTCGTCGTCCTCGTCGTCGTCGTCGCCGTCGTCGTCTTCTTCCTCACGCTCTTTCTTTCCGGCTTCCATACGTCCTCCCGCTCTTTCACATGCGTGCAGTGAACAGTCTGTCGGTACAGCACCTCGCGGCGCGACTCATACCTCGGTATGCGCAGCACTGCCCGCACGCCGCGCTGCTGCCGGCGACGCTCACCCTCCGCCGCATCAGCAGCAATTGCAGCACCGAACTGCGCCGCCTCCTCGACGGCTACGGCTGCGAAGACCCTGCCCTCATCGCAGCCACCGCCACTGCCGCCTTCCGCGGACTCTCCCGCCTCCTCTCCGTCCTTGTCTCTGCCGCTGCCTCTCCTCCTCCTCCTCCCTCCCTTTCCCCTCCTCCTCCACCTCTCGGCGGTGCTCCCTTTCCTCCACCTCGGTCCATGTCAGGAGCGCAGCTCGCGGGCGTGGCGAGGGAGGTTGCTGTGTTCCTGCTGTCGCAGCTG
>SZWC01021152.1:28484-47128 GCA_023375785.1 Penium margaritaceum | reverse complement strand
CCATCACCCATGCCCACCCAGACATCGACGGTCCATGACCCCCGAAACTTCGAAAATTCATATCTCCCAATCCGACCGTTGGATCGGCCTCAAACTTGGACCGTAGATATTTTGCCACCTGATCTTTCCAATGGTGAAGTTGGATTGGCAATTGGAGCAGGCATCTGGTACTTTCCTGGAACTTGCTCCTGTGGACCTGAAACTGAGCCAGATGACTCCTTTCCCAACATTTTAGTCACAAAGACAATTTTGGTCCTGGGAGGATTCGACCCCGGACCTCTCGCTTGCGAGACGGCACCTTCATCCACTAGGCTATAGGAAGTTGTTCTAAGGAGCATGCACCAGGTACACTACCAAGAGTAGACCAAGGCGACTTACTCCACAAAGATGAGTAGTGCATGCCTTGTCTCCCTTAGCCTCTCTTGGATGTCTCTGGGGGACTTGCGCTACAAGCGCAGTGCATACCCAGTCTAAATCTCCTGCTGATTGGACCAGGGGTATACACAGAACATAACACATCCAACTTCTTGTTCCAAGCACGCGACGCTTGCTTGCAAGCGTACAGCGACTTCTGCAGCTTGCAAACCAGGTGCTCCTCGCCATCCATGACAAACCCCTCCGGCTGCTCCATGTAGATCTCCTCCTCCAAGTCACCATTCAAGAATGCCGTCTTGACATCCATGTCGTGAACCTCGAAGTCCTCAGCTGCTGCATAAGAAAGGAGCGTGCACGCAGAGGCAAACTTTGCAACAGGGGTAAAAGTTTCTGTGTAGCCGATGTCCTCTTGGTACGAGTAGCCCTTGGCGACCAGCCTTGCCTTGAACACCCACTTGCAGGTACTTTTCCAGGTTACCATCTGCTCCCCGCTTCTTGAACACCCACTTGCAATTGATCACCTTACGTCAAGGTGGACGCTCTGTCAGCTCCCACGTGCCATTATCTAGCTGGGACTGTATCTTCTGCTGCACGGCTTGTGCCCAATCTGCTGCATCCGGTGCAGCCATGGCCTTTGACGCGGTGCTATTGGATAACAGCTTTTGCTGGTGGTGCTGCATCTCCCTCCTGTGCTTCTGCCGATGAGGCTGCTGTATGTGTTGCATCAGACATGGGAGAGTAAAGTGATTCTCCTACAGTCACAATAGAGGAAGGACCGGAAGAAACTGGGTCAGGAAGGATCCCTGCTCCCACTGTCTCATCAGTTGCTGGTTCTGCTGCCTCTTCAAAGACAATGTTGGTGCCGATGACGTTGCTCTCGTTGAAGATGACATCCCTGGAGATGATAACGTGGCCTGTATTCCTCTCATAGAGGCAACAGGCCTTGCTTGGCACGTCGTAGCCAATTATCACCATCTGCGCACTCTTTGCGTCCCATTTCTGCCGCTTCTCCTTGGGCACGTGCATGCGCGCCAGGCTCCTTAATGCTCAAAAATGACCCACTCTCGGTTTCTTGCCAAACCACGCGTCATACAGCGTCATCTGCTCCAGCGCCTTAGTTGTACTGTGGTTCTTGATGTAGACCGCAGTGCCCACGGCTTCAGCCCAGAAGTCGTAGGTCAGCCGAGCCGCGTATAGCATGGAGTGCGCCGACTCCACAATGATACGGTTAGCGCGTTCTGCTACACCGTTCTGCTGCGGCGAGTACGGCGCGGTACGCTACGCCTTGATGCCAGCTACTGCGAAGTAGTCCTGGAATTCCTTGCTCAGGTACTCTCCACTGTGGTCGCTGCGCAACACCTTGATCTTCTTGCCAGATTTGTTCTCCACCATGGCCTTGAACTCCTTGAACCTGTCAAAGCACTGGTCCTTGGAGGAAAGGACGTACACAGTAGTGTAACGGCTGAAATCATCAATAAAGGTGAGAAAATACCTACAGCCTCCAAAGCACTAGTCCGTGTGGACCAGCTCCAACACTTCTTTTGTATGCTTCCCTGCTCCAAAGAACGCCTCGCGGTGCTGCTTCCCCTCCAACTGCTACTCAAAGTTAGAGATGATAGGCAATTCACACACCATATGCTTTGCTTGAAACTGCTGCTAGGCGCGCATGCCGATGTGGCTGTAGCGCACATGCCAGATCTCGCCATCTGTTGCCTGCACCACCGCTGCAAGACTCTGCTCACGCAAGATCTTGGTTGCCTCAAACGGGCGGTACATGTCGCCCTCCTTAACCGACTTGGCCAACTCCTCTCCTGTTTCCTTGTCGAGGATGTAGCCATAATCATCGTCAAAAACGACATCCAGTCCTGTGTTGGTGAGAGATGACACTGAGAGAAGGTTGAACGTAGCATCAGGAACATACAGCACGCCATGGAATACTCCCACTTCAATGCCACACGGGATCTCTATCCACATCTCCACAATCGCAATCCCCTCAGCATACACCACCCGATCATCACCCAAAGTAATCGGACGAGGAGGAATGGAGAGCAGCTGCGTGAACCACTCCTTGTGGTGTGTCAGACTCTTAGTATACCCCGAGTCCTTGTACCACGCCAGATCCGCCTTTTCCTTCTCTGACATGTCAGACTTCGCCATGAAGAGGCGGTCGTGCACCTCCTTGGCGACGTTCATATTGCCAAAATGACGTACGCTAGTCTGGTTCTGCTGCTGCTGCTGCTGCTGGCGTTGCTGTGACTGCTGTTGCTGTTGCTGTGGAGATTACTGCTTTTGCTGCTGCTGCTACTGCTCCTTCTGGTCCCTCTTTGTTGTATTGCCCCTCTTTCTCGCAATAGTGGCACTTGCCCTTCTTCTTGCCTCTGTGCTACCCGAACTGCTGCTGCTGCTGGTTGCGTGAGCCCATGGCCATGAAAGCTGCTTCAATGCTGCTGCTGCCGCCATTGCGCTTTGCTGCATTGCGATGCAGTTCTACCTCCACCAAGAACATGCAGATGAAGTCGAGGTCGAGAGTTGGCTGGCACTCCAACGTCTCTCGCACCGTGTCGTAGCTGGTTGGGAGTCCCCTCAGTACGAGGAGGATGAAGCGCGTCTCTTCCACAAGGTTGCCGGTCGCTCTCAACTGCTTCGCCAGCTCCTTTGCCCTGTCCAGATACGCCTCCATCCCTTCACCACCCTGCATTTTCAACGCCATCATCTTCTCCTCCAAAAGCATGAGGAATGCAGGATCCTTGCTCTCATACTTCTTGCACAACGTGTCCCACCCCTCCTTTGCAGTNTCTCTCGTACCGTGTCGTAGCTGGTTGGGAGTCCCCTCAGCAAGAGGAGGATGAAGCGTGTCTCTTCCACAGGGTTGCCGGCCGCTCTCAACTGCTTTGCCAGCTCCTTTGCCCTGTCCAGATACGCCTCCATCCCTTCACCACCCTGCATTTTCAACGCCATCATCTTCTCCTCCAAAAGCATGAGGAATGCAGGATCCTTGCTCTCATACTTCTTGCACAACGTATCCCACACCTCTTTTGCAGTAGCCTTGTCACTCACGTACTGAAGATGCGGGTTGGAGATGGTATTGACAAGCAGCTTGTAGTCTTGCCTGTCCTTCTTCCACTCCTCATATGCGGCTGCCGCAGTTGTAGATGAACTTGCATCTGCAGCACCTTTCTGCGGCGTCTTCCCTGGCACCACCTTTGCTGCGGTGATGCCTTTTGCCTGTGGAGGCGGAGCGCGCTCGTCGCCGCTCACCACCTCCCACAAGCCCCTCTCCTCCAAAACGAGACGGGTACGGATGTTCCAAAACGTGAAGTTGGTGCATCCTTCCAGCCTCTCCAAGGGCTGGGCTGCTTTTACCAGGCCTGCTGCTGCCATTTTGAGCCTTGGATGACGGCGCTACCCCTACTTCTGTTGCTGCTTCTACCAGAAATCTGTCTGGTAGAAAATGGACCGTAGATGCCAGGAGCCTGAGAATTTATGAAAACTGAGTCCACCACTGGAAAATTCAGTTGAAAACCTTTCACATCCACCCATAAAACAGAGTCATCAACATGGGATTTCAAAACATATGCCCTCTTGAAAACAGGGTATGCTTCTGCTCATACTCCAACTCAGACCAGCCAGCTTGTAAACCGCGTTTCTCCCAAACGAATCAATGGAATGCAAATATTTACCAACCAATGGAAAGCTGAGGAAATATACTACAGTTCGCATGTGCCACGTTTTACATTTGATAAAGAAACAAGAGAGTAATGGTCATCACAAGGCGACAGTCTTACCCATAGAGAAGAGTGTAGCCCTGGCCGACCTCGTTTTGAGGATAACTCTCAATCCAACTGTTGGATCTTTACGCTATTGAAACCTTTGGAAAGCTTGTCTCTTGAACTTGAGGATCTTGTGGTTGATTGTCAAATTTTCTGAAGGGTTCAACCCAACCCGTCACTCTCAAAGTGACAGCCTGTGCTGGCGGAAAGTGGCAGAACTTGGCTCTGATACCAAATGTTGGATCTGGAAGAGAAAGGGAGCCTTGGAGCAGCTAGCATGTGGGACTGGAAGGGCATCACTTGTGCTGAATAATGGTTGTTCAATCACTCAAAATCATGGAGTACATATAGAGCTAGAGCTTGGGCAAGTCAGCCCTCTCACAAGCCACACTACTTAGCCATGGAGGCTAAGGCTGACACACTAGAGTCCATAATCTCACACGAGGAAATCAGCCTAGCAATCAGGCTGACCACTCACACACGACCTAGAGAGCTAGGGAATGCTCTCATGGCACACTCCTAGTGGTCACATAACCCACAAACCCATGGAGAATCGCCATGTGTCCATGGCTAGCACACAAGGATCTCACCTCACCTAAAAAGTAAGGAGAGGTACCTTTATCCTAGTCTGCACACTCTGACAAGGCAATCCTAAGACCAAGGACCTTTTTGGATATTTCTCCCATCAGGTCTTGACCCTGGACCTCTTGCCTTTTTCTTTTCTCAGGCTAAGGCATGGAGTCATCGCCCATGGTCACCCGGATATCGGCGGTCCATGATCCCCGAAACTTCAAAAATTCATATGTCCTTATCCGACCGTTGGATCGGCCTCAAACTTGGATAGTATACATATTGCTACCTGATCTTGTCAACAGTGAAGTCAGATTGACGATCAGAGCAGACATGTGGTGCTTTCTTGGAACTTGCTCCCGTGGACCTGAAACTAAGCCAGATGGCTCCTTTTTCCAACACCCATTACACTCAAAGGGCTTTCACTTTGCCTTGCCTTTGAGGCATGGCTCACACAGCTTTTTTGCACTTTCCCTCATCCTTGGCCTTCCATCCTTCCATCCCATTAACTTCTTCCTGTTGTTGCATAGCTTGTAGTCTGCTCTCGGCCAAATGGCCAAACCGCCTGTGCTATAGCTCAGTATTTGTGTCGGTGGAGTTGGCAGCTACGGTGACGGCTTGTGGTGTAACATCAAGCTTTGGAGACTTGGGCTCTTCAACCGCCGCATATCCCTCATTTGTAGTTTCAAGGGGTTTGGTGTGCAGCACGTAGAGCCCTTCAACTCTTCGGACCTATGCAACATGACTCTTCTTGGGATAGGAGTTCTTGATGTATTGGATCTAGAGGAGAGAGGGAGCCTTGGAGCAGTGAGCATGTGGGTCCGGAAGTACATCACTTGTGCTGAAGAATGGTTATTGAATCACTCAAAATGGTGGTGTACATATAGAGCTAGAGCTTGGACAAGTCAGCCCTGTCACAAGCCACACTACTTAGCCATAGAGGCTAAGGCTCACACACTAGAGTCCATAATCTCATACAAGGGAGGAGATCCGACTAGCAATCAGGCTGACCACTCACACACAACCGAGAGAGCTAGAAAATGTTCTCATGGTACACTCTTAGTGGTCACATGACCCACAATCCCATGGAGAATCGCCATGTGTCCATGGCTAGCACACAAGGATCTCACCTCACCTAAAAAGTAAGGAGAGGTACCTTTTTCCTAGTCCGTAGACTCTGACAAGGGAACCTAATAATCTAGGATCGTTTTGGATGTTTCTACCATCAGGTCTTGACCCTGGACCTCTTGCCTTTTTTCTTTTTTCAGGCTAACGCATGGAGCCATCGCCCATGGTCAGCCTGATATCGGCGGTCTATGACCCGGAAAACTTCAAAAAATCATATATCGCAATTCGACTAGTCGATCGGCGTGAAACTTGGACTATAAAGATTTTTCCACTTGATCTTTCCAATGATTAAACCGTATTGATAATTGGAGCAAGAATCTTGTAGTTTCTTGGAACTTGCTCTTGTGGACCTGAAACTGAGCTTGATGGTTCCTTTCCTAAACCCTAAACCCTAAACCCTAAATCCTAAATTATTGCTGACAATCACGCCCTCCTCCTCCGTGAAGACGACCGTCATGTCGTGGTCCATGATTTTGGACACTGACAAGAGGTTTGCCGCAAAAGACGGCATGTAGACGACGTTCTCCAGCTTCAAGTCTTTTTTAGCACCATTCACGTTCATGCTCATCAACTTATCTCCCTCGCCTTGCGCATGGACAAGGCTGTTGTTCGTATACCTGAAGTGACGTTTAGTATCCCCAATGGAGATGAACCCATCCTTCTCCCTTGAAGAGTGGTGGTTCGTGCCAAAGTTGAGCACGTATGCTCCACATTTGAGCCGTGTCGCTTCCTTGGTTGCCAGTACGCTCTCAGCCATCATGTTTGCCCTCATATCTACCACCATGATCTCCGTCTTCCTTCTTGGGAGTCCTGCACTCCTGTGCCTTATGACCAGGCTTGCCATAGTTATGGCACTTCTCAGGATGCTTTGAACTCTTTCCACCGCCACCATTGCCTTTTCCTCCACTGCCACCGTTTCCGCTACTGCTCTGACTAGAACAGGAATTGTTGCCACGACCACTATAGTGTGCAGCGTGTTGGAACTGAGGAGAGAGGGAGCTTTGGAGCAGCGAGCATGTGGGACTGAAAGGGCATTACTTGTGCTGAAGAATGGTTATTGAATCACTCCAAATGATGGAGTACATATAGAGCTAGAGCTTGGGCAAGTATGTCCTCTCACAAGCCACACCACTTAGTCATGGAGGCTAAGGCTCATTCACTAGAGTCCATAATCTCACAAAAGGAAGGAAATCAGCCTAGTAATCTGGCTCACCACTCACACACAACCTAGACAGCTAGAAATTGCTCTTATGGCACATTCCTAGTCCTCACATAACCGACAATCCCATGGAGAATCGCCATTTTTCCATGGCTAGCACACAAGGATCTCCGCTCACCTCAAAAGTAAGGAGAAGTACCTTTTTCCTAGTCAGCACACTCTGATGAGGAAACCCAAGAATCTAAGACCTTTTGGATATTTGTTCCATCAGGTCTTAACCCTGGACCTCTTGCCTTTTTCTTTTCTCAAGCTAAGGCATGGAGCAATTGCCCATGGTCACCTGAATATCGGCGGTCGATGACCCTGAATACTTCAAAGATTTATATCTCCCAATCCAACTGTTGGATCAGCCTCAACCTTGGACCGCAGACATTTTCCACCTGATCTTTTCAATTATGAAGTCGGATTGACGATCTGAGCAGACATCTGGTAGTTTCATAGAACTTGCTCTTGTAGACCTGAAACTGAGTCGGATTGCTTCTTTTCCAATAATTTCCCACTTTACCGCAGTCAGAGAAGGCTAAGTCCACATGCCTTCATACTAAACTACTGCTTCTCACAGGTCATTGGCTTGGTGCATAAATCAGCGACCTGCTTGCTGATTGGAATAAACTCCAACTTGATAGCACCCTCCTGGACCATATGCCTGATGAAGTGATATGCGATGTCAATGTGCTTGGTGCGTGCATGGTGCTCACGATTCTTGGCGAGTGCGAATGCGCTCTGGTTGTCGACGCGCACAGGAACAGGAACAGCTGCACTCTAAGTCATTTTGCCATAAGATGGTGAAGCCAAATTGCTTCCTTGGCTCGAAAGCTGAGAGTGACGTACTCAACTTTCGTGCTTGAGGTGGCCACGCCTACCTGCCCCTTGCTGTACCAGCTCATGGCCCCACCATTCATGAGGAACACATGTCCAGAGATGGACTTACGGTCCTCAGGATTTAATGCCATGCGTCTGTGTAGTTGATGATGTTGTCATTGCTGTTTTAGGTGATGTCGATGTTGATGGTTCCAGCAAGGTAGCAGAAGATCCGCTTCACTGCCTTCTGGTGCTCTTGGTACACCCTGAGTCCTTCTACTATACGAGATCCGCCTTCTCCACTTGCGACATGTTAGACTTTGCCATGAAGAGACGGTCGCGTACCTCGTTGGCCACATTCATGTTGCCAAAGTGGTGCTCACCAACCTGGCTTTACTGCTACTGCTGCTACTGTTGATGCTGCTCTGACTGCTGCTGGTGCTGCTGATGCTTTAGCTGCTGCTGTTGCAATGGCTGCTCCTGCTGCAACTCGCTCTAGTCCACCTTGAGCTTGAAACACTCCTTTTTGTAGTGTCTCTCTTTCTAGTAGTAGTGGCATTTGCCTTCTTTTTTTCCTTTCTGCTGCCCAGACTACTATTGCTGCTGCTAGTTGTGTGAGCTCGTAGCCACAAAAGCTGCTTCACTGCTGACGCTGCCATTGCGCTTTGCTGTATTGCAACGCAATTCCACCTACACCAAGTGTGTGCAAATGAAGTCGAGGTCGAGATTTCGCTGGCACTCCAGCGTCTCTTGCAATGTGACGTAGCTGGTTGGGAGTCCCGTCAGCAAGAGGAGGATGAAGCGCGTCTCTTCCACAGGATTACCGGCCGCTTTCAGCAACTTCGCCAGCTCCTTTGCCCTGTCCAAGTACGCCTCCATCCCTTTACCACCCTGCATTTTCAACGCCATCATCTTCTTATCCAAAAGCATGAGGAATGTAGGATCCTTGTCCTCATACTTCTTGCACAACGTGTCCCACCCCTCCATTGTATTAGCCTTGTCTCTCATGTACTGAAGATGCGGGTTGGAGATGATGTTGACAAGTAGCCTGTAGGCTTGCCTGTCCTTCTTCCACTCCTCATGTGCCGGTACTGCAGTTGTAGATGAAATTGCATCTGGTGCACCTTTTTGCGGCGTCTTCCCCGCCACCACCACTGCTGCGATGATGCCTTTTGCCTGTGGAGGCCCAGTGCACTTGTCAACGCTCACCACCTCCCACAAGCTCCTCTCCTCAAAAAGGGGGCGGGTACGTATCTTCCAAAACGTGAAGTTGGCCCGTCCTTCCAGCCTGTCTAAGGGCTGGCATGCTGTTACCACGCTAGGTGATGTCATTTTGAGCCTTGGTGATGCTCAGCGCTGTCCTTGAGTGGCGGCGCTACCCCTCTTTTTTGCTCCTGCTTTAGCCAGGAATCTGTCTAATAAAAAATGGACTGTAGAGGCCATCAGACTGGGAATTTTGAAAGATTGAGCCCACCACTGGAAAATGCAGCTCAAAACCTTTCAGATCAACTCATATAACAGGGTCATTAACAGGGGATTTTCAGAGATATGCCCTATTGAAAACAGGATACTCCAGCTCACACCAGCAAGCTTGTAAACAGTGTTTCTCCCAAATGCACTCATGAAATGCAAATGTTTTTACACCTATGGAAAGCTTAGGAAAAAAACTTCAATTCGTATGTGCTACATTTTAGAATTGACAGAGAAACGAGAGAGTTATGGTCATCACAAGGCGACGGTCTTACTCAAAGAGAAGAGTGTAGCCCTGGCCGACCTCATTTTGATCATAACTCTTAATCCGACCATTGGATCTTTGCGATCTTGGACTAGTTAGAAAACGTGTCTGTTCAACTTGAACAGCTTGTGGTGGATTATCAAATCTGGAGAAGGTTTCACCCCAACTCGTCACTCTCAAAGTGACGGCGTGTGCTGGTTGAAAGTGGCAGAACTTCGCTGTATTACCAAATGTTGGAACTGGAGGAGAGAGAGAGAGAGCTTTGGAGCAGCAAGCATGTGGGACTAGAAGGACATCACTTGTGCTGAAGAATGGTTGTTTATTCACTCAAAATGATGGAATGCATATAGAGCTAGAGCTTGGGCAAGTCAGCCGTCTCACAAGCCACACCACTTAGCCATGGAGGCTAAGGCTCACATACTAGAGTTGATAATCTCACACAAGGGAGGAAATCAGCCTAGCAATCAGGCTGACCACTCACACACGACCTAGAGAGCTAGAAAATGCTCTCATGGCACACTCCTAGTGGTCACATAACCCACAATCCCATGGAGAATCGCCATGTGTCCATGGCTAGCATACTAGGATCTAATCTCACCTAAAAGGTAAGGATTGGTACCTTTTCCTAGTTAGTGCAGTCTTACGAGGCAACCCAAGAATCTAGGACCTTTTTGCATGTTTCTTGCATGAGGTCTTGACCCTGGACCTCTTGTTTTTTTCTTTTCTCAGGCTAAGGCATGGAGCCATCGCCCATGGTCACCTTGATATCGGCGGTCGATGACCCCGAAAACTTTGAAAATTCATATCTCCCAATCCAGTTGTTGGATCGGCCTCAAACTTGAACCGTAGACATTTTTCCACCTGATCTTTTCAATGATGAAGTCGAAACGACGATCGAAGCACGCATCTGGTAGTTTCGTGGAACTTGCTCTTGTGGACCTGAAACTGAGCTGGATGGCTCTTTTTCCAACAATCTCCCACTTTCCCGCAGTTAGAGTGGGCCAAGTCCACATGCCTTCATGCAAAACTGCTGCTTCTCACGGGTCACTGGCTTGGTGCATAAATCAGCCACTTGCTTGCTGGTTGGAGTAAACTTCACCTTGATAGCACCCTCTTGCACCATATGCATGATGAAGTGATATGTGATGTGAAAGTGCTTGGTGCGTGCATGGTGCTCAGGATTCTTGGTGAGTGCGATTGCGCTCTGGTTCTCGACGCGTACAGGAACTGGAACTGCTGCACTCTCACTCATCTCTGCCATGAGACGCTGATGCCAAACTGCATCCTTGGCTCCAAAGCTGAGAGAGACGTACTCAGCTTCCGTGCTTGAGGTGGCCACAACCACCTGCCGCTTGCTGCATCAGCTGATGACCCCACCATTCATGAGGAATACATGTCCAGAGATGGACTTACGGTCCTTAGGATTTGAAGCCCAACCTACGTCTGTGTAATCGATGATGTTGTTGTCGTTGTTGTTGTAGGTGATGCCGATGTTGATGGTTCCAGTAAGGTAGCGGAAGATCCGCTTCACTGCCTTCTGGTACTCAGGTCCAGGGTTTGCCATGTGCTGGCTCACAGCGCTAATAGCCTGTGCGAGGTCCGGCCTGGTTGCCACCATCAGGTACATGACGCTGCCGACGGCGCTGTGGTACTTCTGCCGCTCAGCTGCATTTGCTTCTTCATTGAAGCTCACGAGGTACTGCCGTGTCTCGAGCGGCGTGCCGATGGATCTGGCATCTACCATGCCGAACCGTTGTAGGACGTCCTTGCTGTAGCCATTCTAGCGTAGCGAGAGAGATCGTCATTTGCAGTTACGCGTGATGTGGATATTGAGGAAGTATGACGCCTTCCCGAGATCAGACATCCGGAAGCGCTCCTATATGTTTTTCTTGAACTCCTGCAGTGCAGACATGGTATTGGAAAGGAGGAGCATGTCATCCACATAGACGATGATGATCAGCACCTCATGACCATGCTGCCAGCAATAGACGTTGTAGTCACACTCAGTACGTTTAAATCCCATGCACTAGAATGCCGCATCCAACTTCTGGTTCCAAGCACGCGACGCTTGCTTGAGGCCGTACTGCGACCTATGCAGCTTTCAAACCAGGTGCTCCTGGCCATCCATGACAAAAGCGTCCGGCTGCTCCATGTAAATCGGCCCCTCCAGGTCACCGTTCAGGAACGCCATTTTGACGTCCATGTGGTGGACCTCAAAGTCCTCTACTACTGCATAGGAAAGAAGCGTACGTACAGAGGCAAAGTTTGCAATAAGAGCGAAGGTTACCGTGTAGTCGATGCCCTCCTGCTACGAGTAGCCCTTTGCGACCAGCCTTGCCTTGTACTTTTCTAGGTTGCTATCTGCTCCCCGCTTCTTCTTGAACACCCACGTGCACTTGATCACCTTACGTCTAGGTGGACGCACATACCGTTCTCAAGTTGCGAGTGTATCTCCTGCTGCACAGCTTGCAGCCAATCTGTTGCATCTCGTACAGTCGTGGCCTCCTTGTACGACGCCGGCTCATCAAATTCTGCTGCAAATGCGACATTCATCTGGTCTGGTTTTTGGAGCATCCAGTAATGCCTGCGCTCACCAGGCTTGTAGCGCGCCCTGAGAGGGTACCTTCGTCGGGTGCTGGAGCGTTAAGTTGCGGCTGGCGCGATACTGCTGGCACAACTACTTTTGCTAATGGTGGTGCATCTTCTTCCTTTGCTTCTTCTTATGAAGCCGCTGTATCTGCTGTATCAAACATGGGAGAGTAGACTGGTTCTCCTACTGTCACAGTGAAGGAAGGATCAGGAGAGACTGGGTTAGGAAGAGTATCTGCTCGTACTACTTTGTGACCTGCTGCTTCTGCTACCTCTTCACAAATAATCTTGGTGCCGATGACGTTGCTATCGTTGAAGACGATATCCGTGGAGATGATGACGTGGCCTGTATCCCTCTCGTAGAGGCGATACGCCTTGCTTACCACGTCATAGCCAATCATCAGGATCTACGCGCTATTCGCGTCCCATTTTTGCCGCTTCTCCTTGAGCACGTGCATGTACGCCAATTTGCCAAACGCGCGAAGATGACCCACGCTTGCTCCTTGCCGAACCATGCATCGTACGGCGTCATCTGCTCCAGGACCTCAGTTGGACTGCGGTTCTTGATCTACACCGTAGTGCTTGCCGCTTCCGTCCAAAAGTCGTAGGTGAGCCGAGCCACGTGCAACATGGAGCGCGCCGACTCAACGATGGTGCGGTTGGCGCGTTCTACTATGCTGTTCTGCTACGGCGAGTATGGCACGGTGCGCTGCGCCTTCATGCCTGCTGCTGCAAGGTAGTCATGGAACTCCTTGCTCAGGTACTCTCCAGCACGGTCACTGCGCAGCACCTTGACTTTCTTGTCGTTCTGGTTCTCCATCATGGCCTTGAACTCCTTAAAGCCGTCAAAGCATTGGCCCTTGGAGGAAAGGAAGAACAAAGTAGTGTAACGGCTGAAATCATCAATGAAGGTGAGAAAATACCTAAAGCCTCCAAAGCTCTGGATCTGCATTGGGCCATACAAGTCCGTGTGGACGAGCTCCAGCACCTCCTTCGGGCGGTCTCCTGCTCCAGAGAACGCCTCGCGATGGTGTTTCCCCTCCAAACAGCAGATGCACAACTGCTGTTCAAAGTTAGAGATGGTGGGCAGGTCACGAACCATCTGCTTCATTCGAAGTTGCTGTAAGGCACGCATGCCGATGTGGCCTTAGCACGCATGCCAGATTTCGCCATCTGTGGCCTGTACCACTGCTGCAAGGCTCTACTCACGCGGGATCTTGGTCGCTTCCAGTAGGCGGTACATATCGCCCTCCTTTACCGACCTCACCAACTCCTCTCCTGTATCCTTGTTGAGGATGTAGCCATAATCATCATGGAAGACGACGCGTAGTCGTGTGTTTGTAAGAGAGGAGGTTGAATGCAGTATCAGGTATATATAGCATGCCATGGAAGACTCCCACTTCAATGCCACGTGGGAACTCCAACCACTTCTCCACAATCCCAATCTCCTCAGCATACACCACCCGATCATCACCCATAGCGATAGCACAGGGAGGGATGGACAGCAGCTGTGTAAACCACTCCTTGTCATGTGTGAGACTCTAGGTACACACTGAGTCCTTAAACCATGCGACATCCGCCTCTTCCACCTGCGACATGTCAGACATCGCCATGAAGAGACGGTCGCGCACCTCCTTGGCCACATTCATGTTGCCAAAGTGGCGCACACCAGCCTGGTTTTGCTGCTGTTGCTGCTTCTGATGACGTTGCTGTGACTTCTACTGATGCTACTGCTGCTTTTCCTACTAATGCTGCGGTGACTGCTGCTGCTACTGCTCCTTTTGGTCCCCCTTGAGCTTGAAACACTCCTTTCTGTAGTGTCCCTCGTTCTGGCAGTAGTGGCATTTGCCTTTCTTTCTGCGTCTCTACTGCCCAGACCGCTACTAGTCCTGCTGGTTGTGTGAGCTCGTGGCCACAAAAGCTGCTTCTCTACTGCCGCCGCCATTGCGCTTTGCGCTATTGCGACGGAATTCCACCTGCACCAAGTGTGTGCAAATGAACTCGAGGTCAAGAGTTGGCTGGCACTCCAGCGTCTCTCACACCTTGTCATAGCTAGTTCAGAATCCCGTTAGCAAGAGGAGGATGAAGCGCGTCTCTTCCACAAGATTACGGGCCGCTTCCAGCTACTTTGCCAGCCCCTTAGCCCTGTCCAAGTACTCCTCCATCCCTTTACCATCCTACATTATCAATGCCATCATCTTATCTTCCAAAAGCATGATGAATGCATGATCCTTACTCTCATACTTGTTACATTACATGTCCCAGCCCTCTTTTGCAGTAGCCTTGTCAGTCACGTACTGAAGATGCGGGTTCCAGATGGTGTTGACAAGCAGCCTGAAGTCATACCTATCCTTCTTCTTCCACTCCTCATATGCTGCTGCTGCAATTGTAGATGAACTTGCATCTACTACACCATTCTGCGGCGTCTTCCCCGCCACCACCTCTGCTGCGGTGATGCCGTTTGCCTGTGGAGGCACAGTGCGGCCGTCGCCGCTCACCACCTCCCACAAGCCCCTCTCCACCAAAAGGAGGCGGGTACGGATCTTCCAAAACGTGAAGTTGGCACGTCCCTCCAGCCCCTCCAAGGGCTGGGCTGCTATAACCACGCCTGCTGCTGCCATTTTGAGCCTTGGTGATGCTCAGCGCTGCCCTTGAGTGGCGGTACTACCCTTGTTTCTGCTACTACTTTAGCCAGAAATCTGTCTGACACAAAATAGATAACAGAGGCCATCAAACTAGGAATTTTGAAAAATTGAGCCCACCACTGCAAAATGCAGCTCAAAAACTTTCAGATCGACTCACAAAACAGGGTCATCAACCAGATATTTTCAGAGATTTGCCCTTTTGAAAACAGGGTATGCTTCTGCTCCTACTCCAACTCACACCAGCTAGCTTGTAAACAACGTTTCTCCCAAATGTATCAATTGAATGCAAACATTTTTGCACCAATGGAAAGCTTAGGATAAATACTTCAATTCGTATGTGCTACTTTTTTAAACTAACAAAGAAACGATAGAATTATGGTCATCACAAGGCGACAGTCTTACTCAAAAAGAAAAGTATAGCCCTAGCCAACCTCATTTTAAGCATAACTCTCAATCCGCTTGTTGGATCTTCGCGATCTTGGGCTTGTTGGAAAACGTGTCTCTTCAACTTGAAGATCTAGTGGTTGATTTTCAAATCTGGTAAAACTTTCATCCCAACACGTCACTCTCAAAGTGACGGCCTGTGCTGGCTGAAAGTGGCAGAACTTGGCTCTACTACCAAATGTTGGAACTGGAGGAGAGAGGGAGCTTTGAAGCAGCGAGCATGTGGGACTGGAAGGGCATTGTGCTGAAGAATTGTTATTGAATCACTCAAAATGATGGAGTTGATATGGAGCTAGAACTTGGGTAAGTGAGCCCTCTCACAAGCCACACCACTTAGCCATGGAGGCTAAGGCTCACACACTAGAGTCCATAATCTCATTCAAGGGAGGAAATCAGCCTAGCAATCCGGCTGACCACTCACACACGACCTAGAGAGCTAGAAAATGCTCTCATGGCACACTCCTAGTGGTAATATAACCCACAATCCCATGGAGAATTGCCATGTGTCCATGGCTAGCACACAAGGATCTCACCTCACCTAAAAAGTAAGGATAGGTACCTTTTTCCTTGTTAGCACACTCTTACGAGGGAACACAAGAGTCTAGGACCTTTTTTGGATATTTCTTGCATCAGGTCTTGACCCTGGACCTCTTGCCTTTTTCTTTTCTCAGGCTAAGGCATGTAGCCATCGCCCATGGTCACCCAGATATCAGCGGTCGATGACCCTGAATAGTTCGAAATTTCATATCTCTCAATCCAACCGTTGGATCGGCCTCAAACTTGGACCGTAGATACTTTGCCACCTGATCTTTCCAATGAGGAAGTCGGATGGACGATTGGAGCAGGCATCTGGTAGTTTTGTTGAACTTGCTCTTGTGGACCTGAAACTGAGCCGGATGGCTCCTTTTCCAACATAGCGCATGCTCTAATATTAGCCTCAGTATTGATTAACAAATGGCCTCATTGCACACATACTCGGACATTGCCTCATATGTCAAATCCTTCTCCTTTGAACAGTCAAAGACGGTGATCAAATGATCCCACCTTTTAGGTAGCGCCACAAGGATGATCATGGCTTCCATGTTGGTGTCGATTTCCCTGTTCATTTTGGTCACTTGGTACAGTAGTCCTTCAAACTGCAACAGGAAGTCTGGAATCGACTCTCCCTCGTTCACCCTCATCGAAAAAAACTTTTGAAGGATGAAGAGGCGATTTGCAAGAGCCGTTGATTGGTATACACGTGCAAGCTTCTCATAAGCATTTGATGCATGTGTGATATCGTGGAAGTGGACATGTTGTGACTCATGCACTAATGTCACAAGAATCACAGGTGCCATGCCATTTTTGACACACCACGCTTCATATCGAGGATCTGTTTTTGGAGGTTCAACCTCTTCTCCAAGGAACATCTTCAAGTAGCCACACATTCACATGATAATCTCAAATTGCCATCTCTACAAGGGAGAACCAAATCCTGCAAACTTTGACATCTCGCTATTGACCTGCTCGAGAGTGAGCGTCGTGGGTGTCGTCAAACTACTTTTCTGCTTCTCAACTTCTCTGTTTCGTTGAGGCCAATCTAGGCTGATGTAGGCTGTTGTCTGCTACCGGTTTACACGGTGCAGATTCCTCATTTAGCCCTTAGCCGTTGATCAACTGTAAACAGAGAAGAATGCACACTAGTGAACCTAGGGTCGTGCCTCCAAGGGTAGAGCTTATCTTAGTTAGGACCCAAGGATCATACCTCCAAGGGCAGGGCTTATCCTTGGCCCTTGTCTGCTAAGTGCCAGCACCCGCGGTTGGAGCTGATGGAGCAGATGGAGCAGATGGAGGTGATGGAGCTGATGGAGCAGATGGAGCAGATGGAGCAGATGGAGCAGATGGAGCTGATGGAGCTGATGGAGCTGATGGAGCAGATAGAGCAGATGGAGCTGATGGAGTGCACAGCAAGACAGAGAGGGCAAGAAAATCCACAAAAGTGGGCCTTATAACTAGCTAGTGTAGGTCCATAACTCTTTGTCAACCTGCATGAGGTGACGGTCTAGAAAACGGGTCCCGAGACAATGGTTCCCACCGATTACTCTTGGTATTGCAACCAAAAGATGATATCACTCACAGAGCCAAGGTTCCACACTGAGCAGTTCATAGAAATCACTTCCTTGCAGACTGTCCTTTGCACCTGGTCACTTTCGTGCGAGGAGCAAACTCTTGGGGCTTGGACCAACCAATGCTTCTTTAGTATCCGCCTCTGGTGGAAAACTCTGTGAGGAATCTCAAAGGTAAGTGTTGGGAAAGGAGCCATCTGGCTCAGTTTCAGGTCCACAGGAGCAAGTTCCAGGAAAGTACCAGATACCTGCTCCGATCGCCAATCCGACTTCACCGTTGGAAAGATCAGGTGGAAAAATATATACGGTCCAAGTTTGAGGCCGATCCAACAGTCGGATAGGGAGATATGAATTTTCGAAGTTTCGGGGGTCATGGACCGTCGATGTCTGGGTGGGCATGGGTGATGACTCCATGCCTTAGCCTGAGAAAAGAAAAAGGCAAGAGGTCCAGGGTCAAGACCTGATGGGAGAAATATCCAAAAAGGTCCTTGGTCTTAGGATTGCCTTGTCAGAGTGTGCTGACTAGGATAAAGGTACCTCTCCTTACTTTTTAGGTGAGGTGAGATCCTTGTGTGCTAGCCATGGATACATGGCGATTCTCCATGGGTTTGTGGGTTATGTGACCACTAGGAGTGTGCCATGAGAGCATTCTCTAGCTCTCTAGGTCGTGTGTGAGTGGTCAGCCTGATTGCTAGGCTGATTTCCTCCCTTGTGTGAGATTATGGACCCTAGTGTGTGAGCCTTAGCCTCCATGGCTAAGTGGTGTGGCTTGTGAGAGGGCTGACTTGCCCAAGCTCTAGCTCTATATGTACTCCATCATTTTGAGTGATTGAACAACCATTCTTCAGCAGAAGTGATGCCCTTCCAATCACACATGCTCGCTGCTCCAAGGCTCCATCTTTCCTCAAGTTCCAACATTTGGTATCAGAGCAAGGTTCTGCCACTTCCAGCCAGCACAGGCCGTCACCTTGAGAGTGACGGGTTGGGGTGAAACCTTCACCAGATTTGACAATCAACCACAAGATCTTCAAGTTCAAGAGACAAGCTTTCCAACGAGCCCAAGTTTGCGAAGATCCAACAGTCGGATTGAGAGTTATGCTCAAAACGAGGTCAGCCAGGGCTACACTCTTCTCTATGAGTAAGACTGTCGCCTTGTGATGACCATAACTCTCTCGTTTCTTTGTCAAATTCAAAAAAGTGGCACATGCGAATTGTAGTATTTTTCCTAAGCTTTCCATTGGTGCAAAAATATTTGCATTCCAT
>SZWC01021152.1:3699-24215 GCA_023375785.1 Penium margaritaceum | reverse complement strand
AATCCGACCGTTGGATCGGCCTCAAACTTGGACCGTAGACATTTTGCCACCTGATCTTTCTAATGGTGAAGTCGGATCGGCGATCGGAGCAGGCATCTGGTACTTTCCTGGAACTTGCTCCTGTGGACCTGAAACTGAGCCAGATGGCTCCTTTCCCAACACATCCTTCTCCCTTGAAGAGTGGTATTTCATGCCAGAGTTGATCCCGTAGGCTCCATGCTTGAGCCATGCCACTCTCTTGGTTGCCGGCACGCTCTCAGCCATCATGATTATCCATTCCTTGCTCATTCCTTTGCCCTCATATCTACTACTATGATCTCCGCCTTCCTCGGGAGTCCTAAAATCCTGTGCCCAATGCCTAGGGTTGCCTGACTTATGGTACTTTCCAAGATGCTTTGAACCCTTTCTATGGCCACCATTGCCTTTTGCTCCACCGCTACCACTTCTGCTGCAGCTCTAACTAGAAGAGGAGATGGAGCCATGACCACCATACTGTGGTGCATACGCTGATATGTTTATCTCACTACCGCTGTAACGCATGGCCTCGTTGCGCACATACTCTGTTGGAACTTGAGGAGAGAGGGAGCCTTGGAGCAGCGAGCATGTGTGATTGGAAGGGCATCACTTGTGCTGAAGAATTGTTGTTCAATCACTCAAAATGATGGCGTACATATAGAGCTAGAGCTTGGGCAAGTCAGCCCTCTCACAAGCCACACCACTTAGCCATGGAGGCTAAGGCTCACACACTAGAGTCCATAATCTCACACAAGGGAGGAAATCAGCCTAGCAATCAGGCTGACCACTCACACACGACCTAGAGAGCTAGAGAATGCTCTCATGGCACACTCCTAGTGGTCACATAACCCACAAACCCATGGAGAATCGCCATGTGTCCATGGCTAGCACACAAGGATCTCACCTCACCTGAAAAGTAAGGAGAGGTACCTTTATCCTAGTCAGCACACTCTGACAAGGCAATCCTAAGACCAAGGACCTTTTTGGATATCTCTCCCATCAGGTCTTGATCCTGGACCTCTTGCCTTTTTCTTTTCTCAGGCTAAGACATGGAGCCATCACCCATGCCCACCCTGACATCGACGGTCCATGACACCCGAAACTTCGAAAATTCATATCTCCCAATCCGACCGTTGGATCGGTCTCAAACTTGGGCCGTGGATATTTTGCCACCTGATCTTTCCAATGGTGAAGTCAGATTGGCGATCGGAGCAGGCATCTGGTACTTTCCTGGAACTTGCTCCTGTGGACCTGAAACTGAGCCAGATGGCTCCTTTCCCAACATACTCATACACTCCCTCATATGTCAAATCCTCCTCCTTCAAACCGCAAAAGACATAGATTAAAGGGCCCTAGCTTTCAGGCCATAAGAACGATCATGGCCTACATGTTGGTGTCAATTCCTAGTTCATTTTTGTCAATTAGAGCAGTCCTTTAAACTGCAATAGGAAGGCAGGGATGGACTCTCCCTCACTCAGCCTCATCGAAATCTGCTTTTGAACAGCCATTGATTGGTGTACTCATGCACGCTTCTCATAAGCCTTTGATACATGCATGATACCTTGAATGTGGACACGCTGGGACTCATGCACTGATTTCACAAGCATCGCAAGCGCCATGTCATTTTTGACACTATTCATATCCAGCATCTGTTTTGGGAGGTTCTACCTCTTCTTCAAGGCACATCTTGAAGTAGCCACACACCTTCATGACAATCTCAAATTGCCATTTCCATACGAGTAAACCTATCTACGTAACCTTAGACATCCCATCGTTGACTGTCTCAAGAGTGAGCGTAGCGGGTGTCTCCATACAACTCTGCTCCTTTTCTTCTCTACTTTGTTGAGGCCGATGTAAGATGATGTAGGCTCTTGTCCGTTACCGGTTTAGAAGGTGCACATCTGTTGCTTTCTTGTAAGTTGTTGATCACCTAAAAACAGAGAAGAACGCACACTAGCGAACCCATGGTCATGCCTCCAAGGACAGAGCTTATCCTTGTTGGGACCCAAGGGTCGGATCTCCAAGGGCAAAGCTAATCCTTGGCCCTTTTTTGCTAAGTGTCAGCACCTGCTATCGGAGCTGATGGAGAAAATGGAGCACATGGAACTGATAGACCTGATGCACGCTGCAAGAGACAGAGGGCAAGAGAGTGCACATAAGCGTGCCTCAGAACTAGTCAATGTAAGCACATCATGCTTTGTCAACCTGCCTAAGACAAGTGCCTAGAAATCGGGTTCCAACACAATGGTTCCCTTCGACCTCTCTTGGTATTGTAGTCAAAACATATTTCACCCTCAAAGCCCAGGTTACATACTTGTTGGGAAAGGAGCCATCCGGCTCAGTTTCAGGTCCACAGGAGCAAGTTCCGGGAAAGCACCAGATGCTTGCTCTGATCGTCAATCCGACTTAACCATTAGAAAGATTAGCTGGTAAAACATCTGCGGTCTAAGTTTGAGGCCGATCCAACAGTAGGATAAGGAGATATGAATTTTTGAAGTTTCGGGGGTCATGGACCACCGAAATCTGGGTGGCCATGGGTGATGGCTCCATGCCTTAGCCTGAGAAAAGAAAAAGGCAAGAGGTCTAGGGTCAAGAACTGATCGGAAAAATATCCAAAAGGGTCCTTGGTCTTAGGATTGCCTTGTCAGAGTGTGACTAGGATAAAGGTACCTCTCCTTTATTTTTACGTGAGGCGAGATCCTTGTGTCCTAGCCATGGACACATGGCGATTCTCCATGGGTTTGTGGGTTATGTGACCACTAGGAGTACCATGAGAGCATTCTCTAGCTCTCCAGGCCGTGTCTGAGTGGTCAGCCTGATTGCTAGGCTGATTTCCCCCTTTGTGTGAGATTATGGACTCTAGTGTGTGAGCCTTAGCCTCCATGGCTAAGTGGTGTGGCTTGTGAGAGGGCTGACTTGTCCAAGCTCTAGCTCTATATGTACTCCATTTTGAGTGATTCAACAACCATTTTTCAGCACAAGTGATGCCCTACCTATCACACATGCTCGCTACTCCAAGGCTTCCTCTGTCCTCCAATTCCAACTGGTGAGCGCGGCCATTTCTGGATATTGCGGAAACTAGAACTGATAAAAGTCGCAGTTGCAGTAGATTCAGATGAGCCAACATCATACAAGGAGGCCATGGTTGCACAGGATGCAGCAGATTGGGCGCAAGCCCTATAGCAGGAGATACAGTCGCAACTGGAGAACGGCACATGGGAGCTGACTGAACGTCCACCTGGACGTAAGGTGATCAAGTGCAAATGGGTATTCAAGAAGAAGCGGGGACCAGATGGTAACCTAGAAAAGTACAAGGCGAGGCTGGTCGCCAAGGGCTATTCAGAGAAGGAGGGCATTGACTACACAGAACTTTTGCCCCTGTTGCAAAGTTTACGACTGTGTGCACGCTCCTCTCTTATGCAGCAGCTGAGGACTTCGAGGTTCACTACGTGGATGTGAATACGGAATTCTTGAATGGTGACTTGGAGGAGGAGATCTACATGGAGCAGCCAGAGGGGTTCATCATGGATGGCCAGGAGCACCTGGTTTGCAAGCTGCAAAACTCACTATACGGCCTTAAGCAAGCGTCGCGTGCTTGGAATCAGAAGTTGGATGCGACGTTGCAGTGCATGGGGTTTGAGCGCACTGAGTATGACTACAGCGTCTATCGCTAGCAGCATGGTCATGAGGTGCTCATCATCATCGTATATGTGGATGACATGCTTCTCCTTTCCAACAGCATGTTTGTACTGGAGGAGTTCAAGGAAGCCATGCAGGAGCGCTTCCAAATGTCTGATCTCGAGGAGGCATCATACTTCCTTGGTATCCAGATCATGCGTGACCGCAAGTCATGCTCTCTCTCGCTGCAGTAGAGCCGATACATCAAGGATGTTTTGCAGCGGTTTGGCATGGCAGAAGCAAAATCCATCGGCACGCCGCTGGAGACGCGGTAGTACCTCGTGAGCTTCAATGGAGAAGCAGATGCAGCCGAGCGGCAGAAGTACCAGAGCGCTGTCGGCAGTCTCATGTACCTGAGGTAGCAACCAGGCCGGATCTCGCACAGGCTGTGAGCACTGTGAGCCAGCACATGGCTAATCCTAGACCGGAGCACCAGAAGGTAGTGAAGCAGATCTTTTGCTACCTTGCTGGAACCATCAATGTCGGCATCACCTACAACGGCAACGACAAGATCATCATCGGCTACACAGATGCAGATTGGGCTTAAAATCTTGAGACCTGCAAGTCCATCTCTGGATATGTATTTCTCATGAATGGAGGTACCATCAGCTAGTGCAGCAAGTGGTAGGTGGTCGTGGCTACCTCGAGTACAGAAGTTGAGTACGTATCTCTCAACTTTGGAGCCAAGGAAGCAGTTTGGTTCCAACGTCTCATGGCAGAGATGAGTGGGAGTGCAGCCGTTCCAGTTCTTGTGCATGTCGACAACTAGAGCGCAATTGCACTTGCCAAGAATCCTGAGCACCATACACGCACCAGGGACATTGACATCGCATATCATTTCATCAGGCACATGGTGCAAGAGGGTGCTATTAAGCTGGAGTTTACTCCAACCAGCAAGCACGAAGCCAGTGACCAGTGAGAAGCAGTAGTTCTGCATGAAGGCATGTAGACTTAGCCCACTCTGACTGCGGCAAAGTGGGAGATTGTTAGGAAAGGAGCCATCCGGCTCAGTTTCAGGTCCGCAAGAGCAAGTTCCAGGAAAGTACGACATGCTTGCTCTCATTATCAATCTGACTTCACCATTGGAAAGATCAGGTGGCAAGATGTCTATGGTCCAAGTTTGAGGCCGATTGAAATGTCGGATTGGGAGATATGAATCTTCAAAGTTTCGAGGGTCATCAAGGGCCGATGTCTGGGTGGCAATGGATGATGGCTCCATGCCTTAGCCTGAGAAAAGAAAAAGACAAGAGGTCCAGGGTCAAGAACTCATGGGAGAAATATGCAAAAAGGTCCTTGGTCTTAGAATTGCCTTGTCAGAGTGTGGTGACTAGGATAAAGGTACCTTTCCTTACTCTTTAGGTGAGGTGAGATCCTTGTGTGCTAGCCATGGACACATGGCGATTCTCCATGGGTTTGTGGGTTATGTGACCACTAGGATTGTGCCATGAGAGAATTCTCTAGCTCTCTAGGTCGTGTGTGAGTGGTCAGCCTGATTACTAGGTTGATTTCCCCCTTTGTGTGAGATTATGGACTCTAGTGCGGAGCCTTAGCCTCCATGGCTAAGTGGTGTTGCTTGTGAGAGGGCTGACTTGCCCAAGCTCTAGCTCTATATGTACTCCATCATTTTGAGTGATTCAACAACCATTTTTCAGCACAAGCGATGCCCTTCTAATCACACATGCTAACTGCTCCAAGGCTCCCTCTTTCCTCCAGTTCCAGCAATACTAAGCACTTCATAGGAACCACTTCCTTGCACAGTGTCCCTAGCACCCGGTCACTTTCGCGTGAGGAGAGAACTCTTTGGGCTTAGACCAACCAATGCTTCTTTAGTGTCTGCGTCTCGTGGACAACCCTGTTAGGAGTGTGAAAGGTAATAGCTGTACTCAATGACAGGCAAGTGACAGGTTCTTATAGTCGTAGAGCCAGCCTCTAGCCTAGGCACCTAGTGGCTCTTTCGGTTAGCCAGTTTGAGGGCTGTCTAGATGGCATCATTGCCTTTGCCTACATGGTGCTCTCTGTGAACGCCAACTGGCGTGAGCAACAAGGAAGGACCTTGGAATGGTCTAAGATGTCTCTGAGAAGCTTCTTGTCCCCCTTTTGGTCACAAAGAAAACTACGCATTTGGCTAGGATTTGACCCATTTACCTCTCGCTCCATAGACTAACTCTGGAATGTCTAAGCCATAAGGAGTTATCGTAGGTAGAATTGCTATATATACTATCCGGTTTAGACCAAGGGGACTTGTTTTGAAGGAGCAGTGCATGCCTTGTCCATGTGGACCACACTTAGAGGACTTACTCCAAGGGAGTAGTGCATGTGTAGTCCGTCCTGTGCCGGTCCAAGTATTAGGAATGGAAAAGGAGCATATCAGGTCAACAGTATTGACAAGTAAAAGGCAAGAGTTGTGGCAAAGGAGTTTTCCCAGAGAGTAGGCTCAGAGTATGAGGAGACATTAGCCCCTGTATTCACCTTCGTCTCCATCTGACACATGCTGGGCATTGTTGTACCAAAACATCTAGATGTCCTCTAGATGGATGTCAAGAATGTTTTCCTCTACACTAAACTAGACAAAAAAGTACTGATGGAAGTGTTCAGGGACTAAAAGCTCTAGAGGACAAGGTTAGCAAACTGGTGAAAACACTCTAAGTGTTCAAATACTCCCCAACGATATGGTACAAGGAGATGGATGGCTCCATGGCTGTGCTCAACTTCACGTACTGCCTTTTGACCCGATTGTTTACATGCGAGAGGAAGAGGAAGACTTCATGCTGGTTGCACTGTACGTGGATGACCTGATCATGTACTCGTTTTCAAACGAGATCTCCTCCTCCATTAGCCCAAGCACATCATGCTGGTTGATAGACACATCCTCATATTTGCTATGTTGTATGACAAGTGAGCAGATTTAGGGCCAATCAAAGACCACATCACGAGTAAGTTATCAAGCCCATCGTGTACTTCCTACACAAGGTACGTCACATGGACTCTAGTTTGGAGGTGAAGAGGGTTCTGACCCTCTATAGCTAGTGTGCTATATAGATATTGACTAGGGAGGAAGAATATGATAGGATCTCAATATCAGGTTTCGCGTACCTCTTGAACGGTGGTGCAGTCTCTTGGCCAAGTAGAAAGAAACAGTGTGTCTCCTACCTTATTGCCGAGGGAGAGTATTTTGCTCTGTCAGAAGCGTGCAAGTGTTGAAAAAGGAGCCATCCGGCTCATTTTTAGGTCCATAGGAGCAAGTTCCAAGAAAGTACAAGATGCCTACTCCAATCGTCAATTTGTCTTCTTCATTGGCAAGATCCGGTGGCGAATTCTCCATGATCCAAGTCTAAGGCCGCTTTATAGTTCAAACTAGGAGATGTGAATTTTCCAAGTTTTGGGATCATGGACCGCCGATATCTCGGTGACCATGGCCTATGGCTTCATGCCTTAGCTTGAGAAAAGAAGAAGGCAAGAGGTCCAGGGTCAAGACCTGATAGGAGAAACATCCAAAAAGACCTTGTCAGAGTGTGCTAACAAGGAAGACGAATCTCACCTCACGTAAAAGGTAAGGTCTTTTTGGATATTTCTCCCATCAGGTCTTGACCCTGGACCACTTGCCTTTTTAGTTTCTCAGGCTAAGGCATGGAGCCATCACCCATGCCCACCCAGACATCGACGGTCCATGACCTCTGAAACTTTAAAATTCATATATCCCAATCTGACCGTTGGATCAGCCTCAAACTTGGACCGTGGACATTTTGGCACCTCATATCTGTAATGATGAAGTTGGATTGACAATCGGAGCATGCATCTGGTACTTTCCTGGAACTTGCTCTTGTGGACTTGAAAATGAGCCGAATGGCTCCTTTTCCAACATGAGGACCATAACTCTCTTATTTCTTGTCAAATCTAAAAAATAGCACATATGAACTGAGGTATTTTTCCCAAGCTTTCCATTGGTGTAGAAACATGTGCATTTTTTTGGTATGTTTGGGAGGAACGCCGTTTACAAGTTAGCTGGTCTGACTTGGAGTAGGAGAAGTAGCATACTCTATTTTCAAAAGGATAAATCTCTATAAATTCCCCCAAAATCATTCTAGTCTATGGATCGATCTGTATGGTTTTTAGCTGAGTTTTCTATGAGTGGACTCTGTTTTTCTAAATGCCCAGTCTGCTGGGCTCTATAGTCTAATTTCTAATAGACCGATTTCTGGCAGAAGCAACAGTAGAAGCCAGGGTAGCGCAGCTTTTCAAGGGCAGCGTTAAGCATCACCTAGCTCAAAATGGCAGCAACATGCATGGTAATACCACTCCAGCCCTTACAGAGGCTGGAAGGGTGTGCAAACTTCACGTTTCGGAAGATCCGTACCCGTCTGCTTTGGGAGGAGAGGAGTTTCTGGAAGGTGATGAGCGGCAATAAGCGTACTACGTCTCCACAGCAAAAAGGCATTACTACAACGGAGGTGGTCGTGGGGAAAACACCGTAGAAAGGTGCAGTGGATGCAAGTTGATCTACAACTACAAGAGCGGTATATGAGTGGAAGAGGAAGGACATGCAGGCCTACAAGCTGCTTGTCAACACCATTTCCAAGTGGCATCTACAGTACGTAAGTGACAAGGCTACTACAAAAGAGGGTTAAGACACATTGTGCAAGAAGTATGAGATTAAGGATCCTGCATTCCTCATGCTTTTGGAGGAGGAGATGATGGCATTGAAAATGCAGGATGGCGGAGAGATGGAGGCGTACTTGAACAGGGCAAAGGAGCTGGGAAACTAGCTGAAAGTAGCCAGAAACCCTGTGGAAGGCACATGCTTCATCCTCCTCTCATTCAAGGGACTTCTTGAGAGCTACGACATGGTGCGAGAGACGTTGTAGTGCCAGCCGACTCTCGACCTGAACGTCATCTGCACACACTTGGTGCAGGTGGAACTGTAATGGCGGCGCCAGTAGTGAAGAACAATTTATAGCCTCAAGTTCACGTAACGAGCAACAGTAGTAGTCTGGATACCATAGAGACAAGAAAAAAGGCAAGTGCCACTGTTGCAAGAAAGAGGGGCAGTACAAGAAAGAGTGCTGTAAGTTCAAGAGGGAGAACAAGCTTTTCTAGTAGTAGCAGTAGCAAAAGAAGCAATGTATATGACTACAGCAGTAGCAGTCATTGCACCATCAGTAGCAGCAGTAGGAGCAGTAGTAGAATCAGACTTGAATGCGCCATTTTGGCAAAATGAACGTGGCCAAGGAGGTGCGCGACCGCCTCTTCATGGCAAAATATGATATGATGCAGGTAGAGAAGGCAGATCTCGTATGGTACAAGGACTCAGGGTGTACCAAGAGCCTCACGCACCTCAATGAGTGATTTACGGAGCTCCTGTGCATTCCTCTCTATCCAATTGCTTTGGATGATGATCGTGTGGTGTATGTTGAGGGGATTGGGATTGTCAACATGTGGTTGGAGATCCTGCGTAGCATTGAGGTGGAAGAGTTCCATGACATGCTATATGTACCTGATGGTGCGTTCAACCTGCTCTCGGTATCCTCTCTTTCCAATATAGGATTCCGAGTCATCTTTGAAGACGACTATGGGAACATCCTCGGCAAGGAAATGGGAGAGGATTTGGCCAGGTTGGTGACAGAAAGCGACATGTACTGCCTGTTGGAGGTTACCAAGATCGACAATGAGCAAATTCATGCAACACTACTGCACGCAATAGATGGCAAAATCTTGCATGCGTGCTATGGCTTCATTAGCATGTGCGCCTTGCAAAAAATTCAAATGAAGTAGATGGTGGATGACTTATCCACCATTTCTAACTTTGAGCAATAGTTGTACATCGGCTCTTGGGAGGGTAAGCAGTACCGCGAGGTGTTCTCTAAAGCATGGGGGCACACAAAAGAGGTATTGGAGCTGGTCCTTATAGACTTGTGTAGCCCAATACAGACCAAGAGCTTTGGAGGCTCTATGTATCTTCTTACCTTCATTGATGATTTCAGCCGTTATATAGCTATATACTTCCTTTCCTCCAAAAGCTAGTCCTTTGACAGATTCAAGGAATTCAAGGCAAAGGTCATAAACCAGACAAGCAAGAAAATCAAGGCGCTATGTAGCGACTGTGGTGGAGAGTACCTGAGCAAGGAGTTCCATGACTACCTCACGACAGCAAACATCAAGGCGCTACACATCCCGCCATACTTGTCGTAGCATAACAGCATACCAGAATGTGCCTACAACTCATCATTGAGTCGGCGCGCTCCATGCTGCACGCGGCTTGGCTCACGTATGACTTCTGGGCCAAACCAGTGACAACCGCGGTCTACATCAAAAACTGCGAACCAATCAAGGACCGGGAGCAAATGTTTCAAGCCGATGCAACGGTCGCATTGAGGATATGATATTTCGGATTTTTCGGGGTCATCGACCGCCGATATCTCGGTGACCATGGGCGATGGCTCCATGTCTTAGCTTAAGAAAAGATAAAGGCAAGAGGTCCAGGGTCAAAACCTGATGGGAGAAATATCCAAAAAGGTCCTTGATTCTTGGGTTGCGTTGTCAGAGTGTGGTGACTAGGAAAAAGGTACCTCTCCTTACCTTTTAGGTGAGGTGAGATCCTTGTGTGCTAGCCATGGACACATGGCCATTCTCCATGGGATTGTGGTTTATTTGACCACTAGGAGTGTGCCATGAGAGCATTTTCTAGCTCTCCAGGTCGTGTGTGAGTGGTCAGCCTGATTGCTAGGCTGATTTTCTCTCTTGTGTGAGATTATGGACTCTAGTGTGTGAGCCTTAGTCTCCATGGCTAAGTGGTGTGGCTTTTGAGAGGGCTGACTTGTCCAAGCTCTAGCTCTATATGTACCTCATCATTTTGAGTGATTTACAACCATTCTTCAGTACAAGTGATACCCTTCCAGTCCCACATGCTTGCTGCTCCAAGGCTCCTTCTATCCTTTAGTTCCAACAATCTACAACTGTAGCGGCGGCATATGAGGAGTGGAAGAAGAAGGAGAGGCAGGCTTACAAACTGCTGGTCAAAGCCATTTCCAACCCGCATCTTGAGTACATGACTGACTAGGCTACTGCAAAAGAGGAATGGGACACATTGCGCAAGAAGTGTGAGAGAAAGGATCATGCATTCCTCATGTTTTTGTAGGACAAGATGGCGTTGAAAATGCTGGGTGACGAAGGGATGGAGGCGTACTTGGACAGAGCAAAGGAGCTTGCGAAGTAGCTGAAATCGGACCGCAACCTTGTGGAAGACTCGCGCTTTGTCCTCCTTTTGCTGAGAGAACTCATAATGAGCTATGACATGGTACGACAGACGTTGGACTGCCCGTCGAATCTTGACTTGGACTTCATCTGCACGCACCCGGAGCAAGTAAAACTACGTGGTAATGTGTCAAAGCACAATGGCGGCAGCAGCCGCAATGAAGCAGCTTTCATGACTGTGGGCTCACAAAACCAGTTGCAGCAGCAGTGTGGGCAGTAGACAGGCAAGAAGAAAGGCAAGTGCCACTATTGTCAAAATCGGGGTACTACAAGAAAGAGGGCTTCAAGTTCAAGAGGGACCAGAAGGAGGAGAAATAACAGAAGCAAAAGCAACAATCTCCATAACAACAGTAGCAACAGTCACAGCAACGTCATCAGCAGCAGCTGCAGCAGAACCAGACCGGCGTGCGCCATTTTGGCAATATGAACGTAGTCAAGGAGATACGCGACCGCCTCTTCATGGCGAAGTCTACAAGGACTCTGGGTGTACCAAGAGTAGTGCTAACTACTCTTTCTACTGCGTCAGAACGCATCACAATGAGTGGTTACGTAGCAACTCTCCATTCCTCCCCGACCAATTACTTTTGGTGATGATCGGGTGGTGTATACTGAGGGGATAAGGATTGTGGAGATGTGGTTGGAGATCCCGTGTGGCATTGAGGTGGGAGTGTTCCATGGCACGCTATATGTGCGTAATGCTGTGCTCAACCTTCTCTTCGTGTCCTCTCTCACCAACAGAGGACTGCACGTCGTCTCTAACGACGACTATGGCTACATCCTCGACAAGGAAACAGGAGAGGAGTTGGCCAGGTCGGTGAAGGAAGGCGATATCTACCACCTATTGGGGGCGACCAAGATCCGGCGCTAGCAAAGTCTTCGAGTAGTGGTCCAGGCCATTGATGGAGAAATCTGGCCGGGGCGCTACGGTCACATCGACATGCGCGCCTTGGAGCAAATTCAAACAAAGCAAATGGTGCGTGACTTGCCCACTATCTTTAACTTTGAGCAGCAATTGTGCACCGGCTGTTTAGAGGGGAAGGAGCATCGCGAGGCGTTCTTTAGATTAGGAGAGCGCACGAAGGAGGTGTTGGAGCTGGTTCTACAGATTTGTGTGGTCCGATGCAGACCTAGAGATTTGGAGGCTCTAGGTGTTTTCTCACCTTCATTGATGATCTCAACTAGAGCTTTGGAGGCTCTAGGTATTTGCTGTGTATTTCCTTTCCTCCAAGGACCATTGCCTTGATTGGTTCAAGGAGTTCAAGGCCATGGTGGAGAACCAGACTGGCAAGAAAATGAATGCGTAGCGCAGTGACGGCGGTGGAGAGTACCTGAGCAAGGAGTTTCAGGACTATCTCGTAGTAGCAGGCATCAAGACGTAGCGCACCGTGCCATAGTCACCGTAGATGATATGCGTAGTAGAACGCGCCAACCGCACCATCATTGAGTCGGCGTGCTCCATGCTGCACGTGATTTGGCTGACCTACGACTTTTCGGCTGAAGTAGTGAGCACTATGGTGTACATAAAAATCCGCAGTCCAACCAAGGCCTTGGAGCAGATGATGTCGTACGAGGCGAGATTCGGCAAGAAGCCGAGGGTGGGTCATCTTCACATATGTGGCAACTTGGTGCACATGCACGTCCCCAAGGAGAAGCGCCAAAAATGGGACGCAAAGAGCGCGCAAATACTGATGATCGGCTATGACATGGTAAACAAGGCGTTTTGATTGTACGAGAGGGATAATAGCCACGTCATCATCTCGAGGGATGTCGTTTTCAACGAAAGCATGCTATTGGCACAAACATCATCTGCAAAGGGGCAGCAGAACCAGCAGTTGATGAAATAGTGGGAGCAGACATTCTACCTGGCGCGGTGCTGCCAGGGCAGTTCTGTCGGCACCACTACGTCAGGTAGAATGTCTACTCCCATTACTTTGTCAGCTGCTGAGTCTGCTCCCTCTTCGCAAATGATGTTGGTGCCGTTAACGTTACCTTCGTTGAAAACGACATCCTTGGAGATGATGACGTGGCCAATATCCCTCTCCTTTTGGCAATACGCTTTGCTTGCAACGTCATAGCCAATTATCAGCAATTGTATGCTATTTGCGTCCGATTTCTGTCGCTAGGGAACGTGCATGTGCGCCAAGCTGCCAAACGCGCAAAGATCACTCACTCTTGGCTTCTTGCGGAACCACGCCTTGTACAGCATCATCTCCTCTAGGGCTTTGGTTGGACTTTGGTTCTTGATGTGTAATCTAGTGTACACAACTCCGGCACAAAAGTCGTAGGTCAGCCCAGCCACTTGCAGCATGGAGCGCACCCACTAAACGATAGTGCAGTTCATATGTTTTGTTACACCATTCTGCTACGGCGAGTATGGTGGGGTGCGCTACGCCTTCATGCCTACTGCTGTGAGGTAGTCCAGGAACTCCTTGCTCAAGTACTCTCCATCGCGTTCGGTATGCACGCTTTGATTTTCTTGCCAGTCTGGTTCTCTACAATGGCCTTGAATTCCTTGAACCTCCCAAAGCACTGATCCTTGGAGGAAAAGAAGTACACAGCAGTTTAACGGCTGAAATCATAAAAGAAAGTGAGAAAATACCTAGAGAGGTTAAAGCTCTGGGTCTGCATCGGGCCACACAAGTCTCTGTGGACCAACTCAAGGACCTCCTTTCCGCATTCTCCAGCTCTCGAGTACGCCTCGCGATGGTACTTCCTCTCCAAATACGCTATGCATACGTGCTCCTCTTAATTAAAGATGGTGGGGAGGTCACGTACCATCTGCTTCATTTGAAGTTGCTCTAAGGCACGCATGCCGGTGTTGCTATAGCGTGCATATCAGATTTTGCCATCTATGGTCTGCACCACTACAGTAAGACTCTGCTCGCGCGGGATCTTGGTTGCCCCCAGCAGGCGGTACATGTTGCCTTCCTTCACCGATCTGGCGAACTCCTCTCCAATTTCCTTGTCGAGGATGTAGCCATAGTCGTCGTCAAAGATGACTCGTAGTCCTATTTTGGTGATAGAGGACATTGAGAGAAGGTTGAATGCAGCATCAGGTACGTACAGTACACCATGGAACACTCCCTCTCCAATGCCACTCGGGGTCTCCAACATCTCCATAATCCAAATCCCCTCAATATATACCACCTGATCATCACCCAAAGCAATTGGATGGGGGGGAATGGACAGCAACTGCGTAAACCACTCCTTGTGGTGCATCAGGCTCTTGGTACACCCTGAGTCCTTGTACTACGCCAGATCCGCCTTTTCCTTCTGCCACATGTCAGACTTCACCATGAAGAAGCGGTCTTGCACTTGTTGGGAAAGGAGCCATCCGGCTCAGTTTCAAGTCCACACGAGCAAGTTCCAGGAAAGTACCAGATGCCTACTCCGATCGTCAATCCGACTTCACCATTGGAATGATCAGGTGGCAAAATGTTTCTGGTCCAAGTTTGAGGCCGATCCAACAGTCGGATTGGGAGATATGAATTTTCGTAGTTTCCGGGGTCATCGACCGTCGATATCCGGGTGACCATGGGCGATGGCTCCATGCCTTAGCCTGAGAAAAGAAAAAGGCAAGAGGTCCAGGGTCAAGACCTGATGGGAGAAATATCCAAAAAGGTCCTTGGTCTTAGGATTGCCTTGTCAGAGTGTGCTGACTAGGATAAAGGTACCTCTCTTTACGTTTTAGGTGAGGTGAGATCCTTGTGTGCTAGCCATGGACACATGGCGATTCTCCATGGGTTTGTGGGTTATGTGACCACTAGGAGTGTGCCATGAGAGCATTCCTTAGCTCTCTAGGTCATGTGTGAGTGGTCAGCCTGATTGCTAGGCTGATTTCCTCCTTTGTTTGAGATTATGGACTCTAGTGTGTGAGCCTTAGCCTCCATGGCTAAGTGGTGTGGTTTGTGAGAGGGCTGACTTGCCCAAGCTCTAGCTCTATATGTACTCCATCATTTTGAGTGATTGAAGAACCATTCTTCAGCACAAGTAATGCCCTTCCAATCACACATGCTCGCTGCTCTAAGGCTCCCTCTCTCCTCATGTTCCAACATTTGGTATCAGAGCCAAGTTCTGCCATTTTCAGCCAGTACAGGCCGTCACTTTGAAAGTGACAGGTTGGGGTGAAAACTTCACCAGAATTGACGATTGACCACAGGATCTTCAAGTTCAAAAGACAAGCTTTCTAACGAGCCCATTATCGCGATCCAACAATTGGATTGAGAGTTATGCTCAAAACGAGGTTGGCCAGGGCTACACTCTTCTCTATGAGTAAGATTGTCGCCTTGTGATTACCATAACTCTCTTGTTTCTTTGTCAAATCTAAAAAGTGGCACATGCAAATTGTAGTATTTTTCCTAAGCTTTCCATTGGAGCAAACATTATTGCATTCCATTGATTTGTTTGGGAGAAACGCTATTTACAAGCTGGCTGGTCTGAGTTGGAATAGGAGCAGAAGCATATCCTGTTTTCAAGAGGGCATATCTTTCAAAATCCCCTGTTGATGACCCTGTTTTATGTGTCGATCTGAGGTTTTCAGCTGAATTTTCAAGTGGTGGGCTTGTTTTTTTTGAAATTCCCAGTCTGCTGGCATCTACAGTCCATTTTCTATCAGACACATTTCTGGCAAAAGCAGCAGCAGAAGAAGGGGTAGCGCCACCATCCAAAGGCAGCGCTGAGCATCACCAAGGCTCAAAATGGCAGCAGCTGGCGTTGTGACAGCAGCCCAGTCTTTGGAGAGGCTAGAGGGACGCGCCAACTTCACGTTTTGGTAGATTTGTACCCACCTCCTTTTGGAGGAGAGGGGCTTGTGGGAGTGGTGAGCGGCGACGAGCCGGCTCTAGTTCCATAGGCAAAAGGAATCACCGCAGCGCAGGTGGTGGCAAGGAAGACGCCGCAAAAGGGTGCAGCTGATGCGGGTTCTTCTGCAACTGTATCTACGGCGTATGAGGAGTGGAAGAAGAAGGATAGGCAGGCCTACAGGTTGCTTGTCAACACCATCTCCAACCCGCATCTTCAATACGTGAGTGATAAGGCAACTGCAAAGGAGGGGTGGGACACGTTGTGCAAGAAGTATGAGAGCAAGGATCCTGCATTCCTCATGCTTTTGGAGGAAAAGATGATGGCGCTAAAAACGAGGGTGGTGAAGGGATGGAGGCGTATCTGGATAGGGCAAAGGAGCTGGCGAAGCAGCTGAGAGCGGCAGGCAATCCTGTGGAAGAGACGCGCTTCATCCTCCTCTTGCTAAGGGGAGTCCCAACCAGCTACGACACGGTGCGAGAGACGCTGGAGTGCCAGCCAACTCTCGACCTCGACTTCATCTGCACACACCTGGTGCAGGTGGAATTGCTTCGCAATACAGCAAAGCGCAATGGCGGTAGCAGCAGTGAAGCAGCTTTCATGGCCATGGGCTCACGCAACCAACAGCAGCAGGAGTACGGGCATTAGAGAGGCAAGAAGAAGGACAAGTGCCACTATTGCCAGAAAGAGGGGTACTACAAGAAAGAGTGCTTCAAGTTCAAGATAAACCAGAAGGAGATGTAGCAGGAGCAGCAGCAAAGGTAGCAATCTCCACAGCAACAGCAGCAGCAGTCACAGCAACGCTAGCAGCAGCAGCAACAGCAGAACTAGACTGGCATGTTCCATTTTGGCAACATGAACGTTACCAAGGAGGTGCGCGACCGCCTCTTCATGGCGAAGTCTGACATGTTGCAGAAGGAGAAGGCGGATCCGGCGTGGTACAAGGACTCGGGGTGTACCAAGAGTCTCACATACTACAAGGAGTGGTTCACGCACATGCTCTCCATTCCCCCCCGTCCGATTGCTTTGGGTGATGATCGGGTGGTGTATGCTAAGGGGATTAGGATTGTGGAGATGTGGTTGGAGACCCCGCGTGGCATTGAAGTGGGAATTTTCCATGGCGTGCTGTAAGTACCTGACGCTGCGTTCAACCTTCTCTCAGTGTCCTCTCTCACCAACACAAGTTTACGCATTGTTTTTGACGATGATTTTGGCAATATCCTCAACAAGGAAACAGGAGAGGAGTTGGCCAAGTCGGTGAAGGAGGGCGACATGTACCGCCTGCTGGGGGCGACCAAGATCCCGCGTGAGCAGAGTCATGCAGCAGTGGTGCAGGCGACAGATGGCGAGACCTGGCATGCGCGCTATGGCCACATCGGCATGCGCGCCTTGCAGCAGCTTCAAGGAAAGCAGATGGTGCGTGACCTGCCTACCATCTCTAACTTTGAGCAGCAGTTATGCATCGGCTGTTTGGAAGGGAAGCAGCATCGCGAGGCGTTCTCTGGAGCAAGAGAGCGTGCAAAAGAGGTGTTGGAGCTGGTCCAAACGGATTTGTGTGGAGCGATGCAGACCCAGAGCTTTGGAGGCTCTAGGTATTTTCTCACCTTCATTGATGATTTCAGCCGTTACACTGCTGTCTACTTCCTTTCCTCCAAGGACCAGTGCTTTGACAGGTTCCAGGAGTTCAAGGCCATGATGGAGAACCAGACTGGCAAGGAGATCAAGGCGCTGCGGAGCGATCGCGGTGGTGAATACCTAAGCAAGGAGTTTGAGGACTACCTTGCAGCAGCTGGCATCAAGGCGCAGCATACCGTGCCGTACTCGCCGCAGCAAAACAGGGTAGCAGAACGCGCCAACTGTACCATTGTGGAGTCGGCGCGCTCCATGTTGCACGCGACCTTGAAGCCGTGAGCACTGCGGTCTACATCAAAAACCGCTGTCAAACGAAGGCCCTGAAACAGATGACGCCGTACGAGGCTGTTGGGAAAGGAGCCATCTGGCTCAGTTTCAGGTCCACAAGAGCAAGTTCCAGGAAAGTACCAAATGCCTGCTCTGATCGCCGATCCGACTTCACCACTAAAAAGATCAGGTGGCAAAATGTCTACGGTACAAGTTTGAGGCCGATCCAACGGTCAGATTGGGAGATATGAATTTTCGAAGTTTCGGGGGTCATGGACCGTCGATGTCTGGGTGGGCATGGGTGATGGCTCCATGCCTTAGCCTGTGAGAAGAAAAAGGCAAGAGGTCCAGGGTCAAGACCTGATGGGAGAAATATCCAAAAAGGTCCTTGGTCTTAGGATTGCCTTGTCAGAGTGTGCTGACTAGGATAAAGGTACCTCTCCTTACATTTTATGTGAGGTGAGATCCTTGTGTGCTAGCCATGGACACATGGCGATTCTCCATGGGTTTGTGGGTTATGTGACCACTAGGAGTGTGCCATGAGAGCATTCTCTAGCTCTCTAGGTCGTGTGTGAGTCGTCAGCCTGATTGCTAGGCTGATTTCCTCCCTTGTGTGAGATTATGGACTCTAGTGTGTGAGGCTTAGCCTCCATGGCTAAGTGGTGTGGCTTGTGAGAGGGCTGACTTGCCCAAGCTCTAGCTCTATATGTACTCCACCATTTTGAGTGATTAAACAACCATTCTTCAGCACAAGTGATGCCCTTCCAATCACACATGCTCGCTGCTCCAAGGCTCCCTCTCTCCTCAAGTTCCAACATTTGGTATCAGAGCCAAGTTCTGCCACTTCCAGCCAGCACAGGCCGTTACTTTGAGAGTGACGGGTTGGGGTCAAACCTTCACCAGATTTGACAATCGGCCACTTGATCTTAAAGTTCAACAAACAAGCTTTGCAACGAGCCGAAAATCGCGAACATCCAACGGTCAGATTGAGAGTTATACTCAAAACGAGGTCGGACAGGGCTACACTCTTCTCTATGAGTAAGACTGTCGCCTTGTGATGAGCATAACTCTCTCATTTCTTTGTCAAATTTAAAAAGTGGCATATGAGAATTGTAGTATTTTAGCTAAGCTTTGCATTGGTGCAAAAATATTTGCATTCCATTGATTTGTTTGGGAGAAATGCCGTTTACAAATTGGCTGGTCTGAGTTGGAGTAGGAGCAGAAGCATACCCTGTTCTTAAGAGGGCATATCTTTCAAAATCCCCTGTTGATGACCCTGTTTTATGGGTCTATCTGAAAGGTTTTGAGCTGAATTTTCCAGTGGTGGGCTCCGTTTTTCAAAATTCCCAGTCTTCTGGTACCTACACTCCATTTTCTGTCAGACAGATTTCTGGCAGAAGCAGAAGCAGAAGCAGGGGTAGCGCCGCCATCCAAGGGCAGCGCTGAGCATCACCAAGGCTCAAAATGGCAGCAGCTAGCGTTGTGACAGCAGCCCAGCCTTTGGAGAGGCTGGAGGGACGTGCCAACTTCACGTTTTGGAAGATCCGTACCCGCCTCCTTTTGGAGGAGAGGGGCTTGTGGGAGGTGGTGAGCGGCGACGAGCCGGCTCCAGTTCCACAGGCAAAAGGCATCACCGCAACGCAGGTGGTGGCGGGAAAGACGCCGCAAAAGGGTGCAGCTGATGCGGGTTCTTCTGCAGCTGTACTAGCGACGTACGAGGAGTGGAAGAAGAAGGACAGGCACGCCTACAGGTTGCTTGTTAACACCATCTCCAACCCGCATCTTCAGTACGTGAGTGACAAGGCTACTGCAAAGGAGGGATGGGACACGTTGTGCAAGAAGTATGAGAGCAAGGATCCTGCATTCCTCATGCTTTTGGAGGAAAAGATGATGGCGCTGAAAATGCAAGGTGGTGAAGGGATGGAGGCGTATCTGGACAGGGCAAAGGAGCTGGCGAAGCAGCTGAGAGCGGCCGGCAATCCTATGGAAGAGACGCGCTTCATCCTCCTCTTGCTGAGGGGACTCCCAACCAGCTACGACACGTTACGAGAGACGCTGGAGTGCCAGCCAACTCTCGACCTCGACTTCATCTGCACACACCTGGTGCAGGTGGAATTGCGTCGCAATGCGGCAAAGCGCAATGGCGGCAGCAGCAGTGAAGCAGCTTTCATGGCCATGGGCTCACGCAACCAGCAGCAGCAGCAGTCCGGGCAGCAGAGAGGCAAGAAGAAGGGCAAGTGCCACTATTGCCAGAAAGAGGGGCACTACAAGAAAGAGTGCTTCAAGTTCAAGAGGGACCAGAAAGAGCAGTAGCAGCAGTAAAAGCAGCAATCTCCACAGCAACAGCAGCAGCAGTCACAGCAACGCCAGCAGCAGCAGCAGCAGTAGAACCAGACTAGCGTGCGCCATTTTGGCAATATGAACGTCGCCAAAGAGGTGCGCGACCGCCTCTTCATGGCGAAGTCTGACATGTCGCAGAAGGAAAAGGCGGATCTGGCGTGGTACAAGGACTCGGGGTGTACCAAGAGTCTGACGCACCACAAGGAGTGCTTCACACAGCTGCTCTCCATTCCTCCTCGGCCGATTGCTTTGGGTGATGATCGGGTGGTGTATGCTGAGGGGATTGGGATTGTGGAGATGTGGTTGGAGACCCCGCGTGGCATTGAAGTGGGAGTTTTCCATGGCGTGCTGTATGTGCCTGATGCTGCGTTCAACCTTCTCTCAGTGTCCTCTCTCACCAACACAGGACTGCGCGTTGTCTTCGATGATGACTATGGCTACATCCTCAACAAGGAAACAGGAGAGGAGTTGGCCAAGTCGGTGAAGGAGGGCGACATGTACCGCCTGCTGGGGGCGACCAAGATCCCGCGTGAGCA
>SZWC01021150.1:3820-38195 GCA_023375785.1 Penium margaritaceum | reverse complement strand
CACACACACACACACACACACACACACACACACACACACACACACACACACACACACACACACACACACACACACACACACACACACACACACACACACACAGTGGTGAAGCAACAGATGAACTTGCAGATAATGCCATGATTGTCCTCATACAACGTTAGGTCTTTTGCTGAACAGGTTGCTAGGAAGGGTGAAGGTGAAGGTCTCTCAACCAGTCTCAGCCCATTAACAAATACAAAAGATGAATCGCAAGTTGAGCACTAGCAATCTCCTTATCACTAAACAAGGGCCACAAGGAAAGCAGAGGCTCTTTTTAGCCTCTCTGCTTTCAACAATCATGAGGCGAGTCCTAGCTTTTGCATCCACATCTCTCAGCATTGGTGCCACAAACATTCCAACATGAACTGAGATGTCCACATGCTTATAAGCACAGGGTGGGCATGGAGGAGGATAGGGAGAGCATGTATGCTAACCATGTTTTACTCTCGAGATTTATAAAAAATCTGTTTTTTTTGTGTGCTAAAGGTTGACCTTCAATCAAAGCAGAGCCGCACGGATGTGTGGCATGCTACAACGAATGTCTTCTTTCCCAGGGATTCCAAAAAGTGAGGGTGCACGCCACATCTTTGGATCACAAATCTAGATTCGTGAATCCAGGTCTGGGTTCTGGAGTTGCGAATCCAAATCCAGGACTCTAAACAAGTGAAACATTCGCCGATCCTTGGGGGTGGAGAAGGAGGGGGGCTAAAAAACTGACCTCGGATCCAGTTCAAGCCTTCCAAACACCGAACATTGAGTTTGTAAATTTGAACCACGTGTTCAAGTTTGTATCTTCCTATGCATGGTGGGACGTCAAAATGAAACACTTTGAGGAAGCTTCCTCAAGCACGTTGCTTCCTTCTTCTAAGTGTGAATAATTCTTACATGATGGCTTGCCCATCCACATCATCCGCTGATCATGAAGCAATCAGCGTGACAGAAAAACGATGAGGCATTGCAAGGCAGTCCATTGTTGTTTTTCCATCTCCATGCACGGCAAAAAACTTCTCTTAGTCATGTGACCGCATCTCATCAACTCGCACCAGCATTTGAAAGTCCACACGGACAGCTTGTAACCGTTGTAGGTTGGGTGGTGGCGAGCTCGACAGGCACCATGACAGGCACTGCGCAAGTTGCTGGCCGAGGTCCAGTCCGCCATCAGTTTCACAAATGATGGGTGGAAGTCTGATGCGAACATGAAATACCTCGGTGTCACTTTCCACCAGGTGAGTGAGTTCAAGGAAAAGTCCATGGCGCTATCCTTCCCCTGCGGTATCGAAGTCTCCGACAACTGAGAATATCTTTCTTGTGTTCTACAGCGCGGTGGAGGGCTGGGGCTTGTGGGGCCACATTTTGTTGCATCAGTGTTGAAAATGAAAGCACAAACAATGGAATCGTGGACCAGTACATTCTTCCCTCTTCCTATGGCCTCGTGAAATCTGGCCACATCAGGTATCCTGGAAACATTATGAACCTAGCCATCAATGATCTCCTGTGGCTCCCTACCGTCGGCAAAGTCATCGGCAACGCGAGAGCCATTGCCGCCATTGCCACTCCATGCCCTGGTCATCAAGGGTGGTGACGGAGAGGAGGATGACCTCGAGATCAAGAACATAAAGAACGTGAGGGAGGAGGAGGTCCCAGGGTCAACACAACGAACGACACCAACATCCTGGACAGGCAGGAGCTGGCCAGACCCAGTGCACACAAAGTGGACCGAGCCAATAGGACAAAGGGAGACAAAGGATAAGTGACAGGAGGTCATGTGGTGGTAACCCCTGAAACGATGATCCTAAAACCATCAAACACAAGCCGAGAGCAAAACGAGGCACACATCATTAGTGCCCGAGGGTGGTGCATATAGTGGCAAATCGAGATGATATGGGAACGTGTTGAAGTGCCAATCCTCAATCCAAGGACAATCATCAAGCAAGGCACCCTAAACGCAACCCAACAACGTGCCATGAAGGGCTCCATCTGACTCATAGAAAAAGGCACGGGACAAGCCACTCACACTCTCAACTCCCTGAGAACAAAGCTAGAGGAGCTCTGTGGAGCGATGATCTCGGTCGCGCTCCTTGTCACAACGATTGAAGCGGCGATCGAACGGTGGATGTCAGAGAACTGGCCAACGTCACGGGGATAAACAGGTGCAGTGTAGTGCACGTGCGGGGATCCATAGTAGATAGGACCAGAGGCTGGAGACAACCAATCCCAGGAACCGGGCTGGGGATTCGATTGCTAGAGGGGACCCATGGTGGTACTGAAGGTGGATATAGAGGAGGAGGAAGACAGAGATGGAGCTACCGTGGTGGCGGCACTAGCAAGAAGAGAGCAGTTGACACATGTGCGTATCCAGTGGACATGCATGGAGGATGCAAGATGAGCATCATTGCCAGGAGCCGTTCATTTGGGTACCGAGTGCTGAGTGGCACCATAGTTCCTGCAGGTGACCGTGCCTCGCACGGAAGGTGTGTCAAGGGTTCTACCACCATGGCTGTGCCCATTACCCCGGCCGTGCCGTTGCCCACCTTCCCCACTGCACCCAACGCCCTGAGAAGCATGGGCATCCGATGTGGTGGAGGGGGAAGAAGTAGAAGATGTAGAGAAAAAGGATATGGAGGCAGAGTTGGATGCAATGGTAACAGTGGCCAGTGCGGCACAATCAAGGCACTTATCCTACAAGTTGCTCCACCAATCGCGAAGCAAGGCAGTGGTGAACTCATAGGGCAGTCAGATGCTTGGGGATGAGTTGGAAGGAACCAGCTCAGCAGCAAGCCGCTCAAGTTCAGACCAAGAAACATGCAAATGTAGGTTGGAAAACTTGAGAATGAGGCCGACAACAATGGACAAACAGGCAGAAATGGGACTAGGGGGCTGCCATCCCTAGATCACGCAAGAAACAAAAGCTACGAGCCCAATACTCGTAAGTGGACTCGTCAGCGCTCATTTGCAAGGTGTTGAAATACACAATAAGAGCGCTCTATGGCTAGTCACTACTTTACGATGGTAATTGAGGGCATACGCCACCATTGGATCAGCAGGAATGCCACGCACAAGGTCGGCATTGCATGTTCCAATGTCATCCAGGGGGCCCTGAGGTCCTGTGTTGATGAGTGTCCACATAGCATGTACGACCTCAGCAAATTGAGACACGAAAGGAGGCTTGGCAAGGGAGTAGTACTCCTAAGGCATCTCCTCCTATGTCCAACTGTTGAAACGCGTCTCCCAAGATGAGAAGGTGAGCTTGGAGGTGAACTAGGGAGGAGAGCTCTCAAAGTCTTTCTGCTTTTAGTGAAGGATTGCGCAAGAAAGAGCAGCAAACACTAGGGGGGTGGAGAAGTCTACTGTAGCACCGTCTAAAATGGAGGAGTCGGCCGTGGAGGGCCTCCCTCCATCTGTAGGTATCACAGTTGCAAGAGCAGAAACTCAGCAAAGATCTTCCATGACCATGTTGGCCACTATGGTGGCCAGTTCCTTTTGGTGGGCATCCAGTCCCTTTTGGAGTTCCTCCTCCATCTGGCAACGTGCTGCCTGGGCTTCACAAAGTGCTGCCTGTAGTGCCTCAATGGTTTCTCAGGAGGCGGCATGATGAGGGGAGAAGGAGTAGTGCGGGTGATGAGAGAGTTGCACAAGAGTGCAGGGTAGAAGAGTGGAAACTAAGGAAGAGGGAGAAATAGTAGTGCTTACCACAGTAGCAACATGGTAGCAAGGAGAAGAGCGACGACACAACCGCTATAGCCAAGGATGCAAGAATGGCGAACAAGGAGGAGATGGAGACCACACCCCAAGAAGCCCATAAATGATGGCTCCTGTCACTTCTACTAACAGGGATGCGATGAGAACACCTGTGGTGACTTGCTGCGTGAGAGTGTAGGCTACACCTGTGGGAGTGAGGATGGCTACTGCGGTGGAGGTGCGCATGGAGCTGACGGTGTCGAATATCGTGCCTGTTGTAGTGGCTATGGCTATAGCCAAGGGAGAGGTGGCTACCATCACTTAGGAAACAACATTGGCAACAGCTGCAGCTAAGAGGCTCATGGAGGGTTCTGCCTCTGAGTATGCCTCTGTTATTCTTCCCATAACAGTTTATGTCGAAGCTTTGCTCGCACGCGTAGTGGCAGAGGAGGTGGCGGTATCACTCATAGCTTTGTCGAGAATGATATTATCAAGACTGATAGGGTCCGTGTGCAACGTGAGTTTTGGAACCCGGCCGGGAACCTCGCGTTTCACTAAGGTCTTAGTAGCATCAGTAGCAGGGACAGAGTCAGGATACAAGTTGTTCCCAATAAAAGTGCCTGAAGGCGGCAAAGGAGTGGAGGGTAGGTGGTGAGCGGTGTAGACATATTGGTGAATCTCCCACTCCCTTGCTTCTTCCCATCGTTCAGCCTTCGTATGCCACTAGTCCACATCTAGCGTACACATCCACCTCGGGGTGTCGTGGTCATTTTGCTCATGCAGCGGGTCCAACACTATCCAGTCCTTTAACAGGTAACCCTCCTTCACGTGCTACCTCTCTGGCAGTTGTGCAGGTAGATGACACAGAATGCCGCTATCAGTGGGTAGTACGACAGCTACAAGCAGATACCAGTGCTGAGACAAGCACTACTGTGTACTGTAGAGGTGACAGTAGCTGTGACGGCTGTAGAACGCATGGATGTGCAGAGAGAACACTGGACTCAACCAAAGCGAGATTCCACAGAGTGTTGGTGATGGAGAGAAGCTGAAACAGCTCTGATTGCCTGCGAGGCTCAACCTGGGAAATCGTGGGTTGGAAAATGGCTACAGAGCAGTAGGTGCATTTGGTAGGAAATGCACGGTACAAGAAGGGGAGGAGCACCAGCTGTAGTGGGTATGACGGCTGCAGCACCCGCGTGCCTCACCTGCTTATCCAGACGACAAGTGGTGGAGGCAGATGCTTAGCCTGCGGGTTTAATCTGAGATGGGAGTCCACGAGTTGGGGTATGACTAGTGAGTGGCAGTGGCGGTCGGGAGGGCGAGAGAGGTTGCTGTCACAAAGGTTATGGAAGGCGTGGTGGCAGAGGCCATGTGATGGTAGAGTCCACTGTTCGTGTCCAGATGAGTGGTGTTGAATACAACGTCCCACCAAGAGCCTTAGGACCATGATTTTCATGAAGATCTGTAGTGCTCTGACACTAGAAATCACCCTCAAGTATGCTAATGAACAGAATGTGAGAGAAGGTAGGAAGTGTTGAGAGCCCCACGAGACACGTACGCGATGGATGTGGAAGTTTACCTCAGAAAACAAACAAAGACAAGAGTTGGGGTGGGAGAGAGAGTGTAAGAGCCAGTAAGCACACACCCGTGTCAAGCATCCAGTCAAGCAAGCTTGCACCGCCACTTGGGGGTCAATGCCCACCTCTATGCAATAACATGCAGCCAAATGGCCGATGCGGTAGCCCCCTTAGGATCAGCACGTGTGAAGTATTACAACTCCCACAAACCCACAAGCAGACAACATGAGGCAGACCATGGCAACCAGAGCTAATGAGGTCTAGCCTTTTCCACATCCTACAAAGATAGTCACGAGGAGAAACATGAGATCGGCAGATTTTTCCAGTGAGCATTCCTGGAGAGATTTGTGACTGCTTGGTGAGACTGGTGCCGGCAACCGCGTGAGTCTTGCGTGCTGACTCCCCAAGCGTAGCCATGATCATTTAATCTCCTGTACATGTGTGTTTCTGCATGTGAGGTTAGACAAGAGGGCATACTAGATGTGGGTGGCCAGGAACTGGACATAACTTCAACTAAAAGAAGCCTCACAAACCATATTGATGTTTCCATACCGTCCTGTTGACTTCTTGATGGCGCTAGAATTTTACAGAGGGTCGCCTTGATATTCTCGAAATCCTCTGATTTCTCGGCGGAGTTTCTTGAAGTGACCTCTTACGATGCGATGGTGCACGCGTCGCTCGACGCGAGCGCCCAACTCCCAACATATGCCTCATTGTGTTTTTTGCTTCTGTATATATGCATGCACCATGTTCGGCACTTGTCATCCAAATACACTTACTACTCAATACAAAGTATCCAAGCTCTCCAATCCCTTTAATCATCTTCTACTTTGCACCTCATGCACGTGAACCATGTACGTTCTGCTCGATGTATCATTAGGGCGGCCTACAAGATGAGTTTTTCACGTGATGTTGGAGTTTGGCTCTGACTCAAATGAGCGGTGGACCAATCAAATGGTCACAGCTGATTCTCACATTTTTTAGAGTTAACATTTCATAAAAGGCACTTGACATGGCCTCATGAGTAAATTGACTGATCAGGTCAGCCCTTGGCAAAGTTTGCACAAATAGGTTACTCTCCCAAAATTGCATTTTGTGTTTCTGTTCAGGCTTTATGAACAAGATGCAAACCCTCTCATCTGCAGTCCAATTCCTCCATTGGAAAAAGCAATTCCAACATTGGGGCAGGACCATGTATCCATAGAATTCTCGACATCTATCACCATATCCACGTTTCACACATTGACCACACCATATCCAAACTTGGCATTTTTTGCTCTTTATTAACGCTATATCCAACGTGCATGAAAATCTAACCTATATCCAAATGAAAATGCTATGTCAACGCCGCATGCCATCCAGCGGCAGCATGCTGACTTTGATGTACATGAAAGGAAATCACAAACCCCTAAATAGAGGGGTTTGTGAATTTTCTCACAAAGGTTTGCGAGGGTTTGGAGTGGGGGGTCTAGAACATCAAATGCGTTGAATGGAACTACTAAGCCCTGCTACCACTGGGCCCAACAAGACCCCGCGCAAAAAATAAAACCCTAAATTCCCCTGTGTAATTAGGGGTAGGATTTGAATGCAGGTTGCATGTATTAAATGGGTTTTTTTTTCTGATTTTGTTTCTCAAAAAAGGCATTTTGGCTCAATCGTGAATGAGAAATGAGCCTTTTGCTTCTTTTTTGGACTCACAAACCCCCATTTGCAGATGTAGGACTTTATACTTGTGCGGACAGTGTTACGTACGAGACAGACACGAGTCCCTAATCTTCAGAGTGGGCATTTCTGTCATTGCAAAAATAGCCCACCGCATGCCGATACCTCGATTTTTCACTCTGATGATTAAGGGAAATTCAGCCAACTGTCCTCGCCGCCCGGTGAACCTTCTCGCACTTTGAGACGACTCCGACAACTTTTGAGAATCATCGTCAAAAGTGTCACGACCTTTCGGTTGACTTCTTGACGCATCGAGACATGTCTCGATTTACAAAGATGCATCTTGCATCTTCACCGTCGATCCTCCAACTTCCCTGATTCCTGGACGGAGCTTCTTGAATTGAACCACTCACGACACGGCTCCACACACGTCGCTCGACAATCGACCCAATGACCCCGAGTATGCCTCATTCGTAACTCGACACTTGTTTACATATGTTTGATTACTTCGATACTAGTCATTGAAATACACTTACCACTAATTATAAAATTCTCAAGTGTCCCACATTCTTAATCGTGTTCTGCCTCACAGATTTTATGTGTTCACCATCTACTCTCCGTTTGGCAGAACACTTGACATCAAAGAGCAGTGGTGCTGGAGAGGCATCTGACCACTTTACCCATCCAGAGGACTACCTCGCATAAGCCGTCAACGCATCTCACACATCCAGACTTTGTAGACCTCACGACTACGACATTAAGTGGGCAAGCGCATCGGACGACCAGCAGCTCCTCTTCGGCGATAACTTCGGTAATGGAGGAGCAGAACGTGCCTATGCATGCAAACCCATAAGCAACAGCGAACGCTGGCATGGCAGGCTATGCAACCCCTACAGTTCCAACGACCAACCCAGTCACGGATGCAACGGCGGTAAACCAGCCGCCCCTATCGACGGCCTCGACGACGATAGAAAGAATGACAAGTAGCACCATACATCAGGCGCGTATCAACGAGGAACTGGCAAACCATATCTTTGCACTCGAGGGTATCAACAGCCATCTGCTCCAAGTACTCAACGTCGCGATGGAGGCTCTTCGGAATGAGACGATAGGAGAGATGCTATTCCTCGAGAGATTACCCAACTCTCGAGAAAACCTAAGATTCGCCCGGCCCCTCCCAAACCGTTCGATCCTGAACATTCGAAGAGACCAACGTTCCGGATGTGGTTGATGAGTGTGAAGGTGTACTTCACCGCTGCTGGAGTCAACGAGGATCGAAAGAAAATTGACCTTGCAGCCGCGCTTTTGCGTAGCACGACACTAAGTTGGTGGTCAGATCTAAAGGCCATACAACGGTAGGTGGAGACCAGGGAGACATCATCAATGGCTAATGGCACCAGTCTCATATCGCAGACCGCAGGCGATCTACCCTAGGAGCAGATCAAGTCGCAATGGCAAGACACGATGACACCACCAACCGAGTGGAACGAGTTCTCCTGCTCGATGCTCACATGATTTGGAAGACTAAACGAGAAGTCTGACAATCGGTACAAGCTAAAATGTCTCCGTCAGCAGTCAAGCGTGGCAGAGTATATGCGGAGATTTCACGAGATCATCACTGGTGCAGACATTGTCCCCAACAAGCTCTGTTCTCATGAAAAAAGCGGCCTCAAACGCGACATCCAAAGTGCGATTGCCATTCTTGACATCCAAAATGACTTATAAAATATGATCGCAACAGTAAAAATGATCGACAGCACCGACTACAACGCTTGGATCTAGGAACCCTATGGCTAGGGACCTCCTAAGCACCACTATCATGGAAAGGAGAAAAGCTTATGGGGGGGGGGGGTCCTCGACTCCAATGGAAGTGGACGCCGTCGACTAGAGAGAAACGCGCACGTGATGCAACTGCAAAAAACTGGGGCACATTGCTCGCAACTACCGAAGCAAGGAGTAGGCCAAATAGGGGGAGAAGTCGCAAAAAAATGAGTCGAGTAACGGCAAAGGGCAGGAGTGAAAGCCACGACTCTTTGTCTGCGAGGAGCACTTTTCACCAAACGATCCTCCATCTGAATGACCTACAACACCACAAAGGGTTTCTGAGATCGCAAAGTTCGACGAGGGATACAAGGACGACCAACTGGCAATACTACTAGACTTTCAACCTCAAGGATACAAAAGTCGCATAACAGTAACGGCACTGTTGGATGGAGGAGCTTCTCACAGTTTTGTAAGCAATGACATAGTTCGCAAGGTGGGTTTACAAACCAAACCAGGGGTGTTCGAAGGAAAACCGTCGACGGGAGAGTGTAAACATAGAGATTTCAAGAACCACTATGACAAGTGGGGGATTTTGGGACATAACGGACTCAAAATCCTTTCCAATGAGTGACTACAAAACAATTCTTGGACAAGATTTCCTATAGCGACACAATCCGCAGGTCGACTGGAACAGCGACGACGTCCATGTGGAAATCAACGATACCAAGCGAACAGTTTACATGCTAGGGAAGGAAGACGAGAGTTGAAGCAACACATGTGGAAGCAGTAGAGGAAGTCACGATAGACAAAAGGTGACAACTTATGTAGCCGATACCACTCAGCATGGCGAAGTACCGCATATGGCGAGGAGTTCATGCGTGGCTCATACATTTTGAGTTCTTGGATGAGTAGCACTCATCCAAGAGTTCACGAACGTTTTCCCCGATGAACTCCCAAAAACCCTACCACCTCAACGGGACATCGACCATCACATCAAGCTAAAACTGGGCAACCGACCCACTGTCCTAGGGGCCTCTTGGATGAGTGATCACGAAGTGACCAAGTTGAAGAAGCAACTCAACGAGAGGCTCGGTCAGGGGTTCGTCCGCCCATCCACTTCACCGTACGCCGCACCTGTACTGTTCCTAAGAAAGAAAACTGACAAAATGCTGATGTGTGTGGACTGCATAGCATTGAACTACGCCACCCTCAAGAACCGCTATCCTTTCCCCGGACCCGACAAACATTTTTACCAACTTTGAGGGGCTCGAATCTCCACCAAAATTGACTTACGCAGCTGTTATCACCAGATCCACGTGGCAGACTCTGACATCGAGAAGATGGCATTTCGAACTCACTATGGGTATTTTGAATTCATGGTAATGTCGTTTGGACTTTCAAGTACCCTGGTGATGTTCATAGCGGCAATGAACAACATTTGTTTACAGTACCTTGACATTTTTGTCGTGGTGTACCTCAACGACATCTTGGTGTACAGCCGCACCCCTGAGGAGCACGATGGAAATCTTCGAAAAGTTCTCAAAGTTTTACAAAGAGAGAATTTTTTCGGAAACCTCTCCAAATGTGATTGCGGTCGCCATTCGATCAAGTTTTTGGGTCATGTCATCAATGAAGCACAGATCACCATGCACCCGAAAAAAGTGGCTATAGACGCTGATTGGGCGACGCCGACCAACGTTTGAGAAGTCCAAGTTTTCATTGGCTTCTGCACTTGTTATCGACGTTTCTTACGGGATTACGCCCGAGTGTCAACACCTTTCTCAGACCTTACGTGAAAAGAAGACAGGTGGCGGTGGGGAGACAGCAAACAAGAAGTGTTAATCGCTTTGCGGAACGCTGTGACCTCGGCGCCAGCCCTATCGTGCCCGAATTAACGGTCCACTACGTCATGGCTATGGACGCCTCAGATCAAGCAATGAGTGTGGTCCTCCTACAAGACCATGGCAACGGAGAGCAGCTGGTCGCATACATGTCAAGAAAACTGTGCGGACCGTAACTCAACTACGTTGTGTATGAGAAAGAGATGTTGTCAATCGTACATGTATTTAAGATTTGGCGGTGCTACCTTGAATGCCACCGATGCATCGTACCCACCAACCACCATGCACTGAAAATTTTAAAGGTGCAACCGAACCTTTGTCGACGTCAAACACGATGGATGAAGTTCCTCGAATCCCAGTTTGACTACGATATTGAGTATTGACCAAGAAAAACCGATCCAACAGACGCGCCCAGCCGCCAACCACATCTGATGGCTGAGGCAGCAATGCAACAGCTACAAGGAGATTCGTATCTCAAACAGTTGTTCACACAAGGCTATGTCCAGCATGGCAGCTACGATAAGACAAAATTCTGTTATGACACATACTATTGGAGGCGACGATTCACTCTTCAGGTGATCGTCCCTCCGAACAAAGAACTCCGCCGCATGGTTCTCAAGGAGTGTCACGACACAGGATCATGCGGAAGTTTTGGAAAAGACAAGACGTTGAAGAAGCTGGCAAAATCATACTGGTGAGACAAGATGCAATCCGACGTGGCCAACTTCTGCTAATCCTACGACACGTACCAACGACAAAAATCTCGTTGCACACGGCCACCCGGACTTCTGCAGCCGCTCTCCATTCCGACGGAACCATGAGCTAACATGTCCATGGACTTTGTCACAAGATTACCAGCCACACCCGAGGGATATCACTCAATCCTCGTGGTCGTCAATAGGTTTTTCCGAAATGTCTCACTTTATTTTGACTACAAACACCGTCACCGCCAAAGGAACAGCGCGACTGTTTTTAAAAAACGTCGTGCGGCTACACGGCATGCCAAGGACCATCACGAGCGACAAGGGCGGTCGATTTACCAGCCGTTTCTAGCGCAAACTGATGACTCGCTACGACAGGTAGATCCAGATTTCCACGTCATTCCACCCTCGGACAGACGGCCAAAGTGAGCGGACTAATCAGACACTAAAAAAACTCCTCTGATTATTATGCAAGCCCATGGAACGGATTCGGCGCAAAAACTACCGACCGCTAAAATTGCATATAACTCAGCAATGTCCACCGCAATGGGTAAAACTCCATTTGAATTGGTGTATGCAAGGCTTGGTGCCACACCAGCAGGACTTCACAGCCAAAGCAACATTCCCGCGGTTGACGTCCAATGCCTTGACTTATCCACCATCTAGGATGAAATACAACAGACACTTGCAAAGACACAAGCGACGATGAATCGAGTAGCTGACCAAAATTGTAGGGACGATGTTTTCGCCGCCGGCAACAAAGTTCTTCTCAGCTCGACCAACATCAAACTTCGTGGAGTCAACTGTTCGAAGCTCAAACCCCAATGGTTGCGACCATTTGAGATCGAGCGGATGCAAACCCCCGTGGTTGCACGACTCAAACTCCCTGACATGATGCACGTTCATCCGGTGTTTCATATCAGCAGACTCAAGCACTACCAAGGCCCCAGAGAGAACTTACCCGACAGCGATGTCCCTCCTCCTCCTGTGCAAGTGGACGAGGATGCCGAGCACGTCACCGAGGACGTCCTCGGCCGTCGAGGATGACGCAAAACAATGGAATATCTTGTTAAGTGGCATGGCTATGACGATGCGCATAACAGTTGGGAACCATACGACAACCTTCAAGACATCAATCACTTGACCGGCTGCTGTTACCACCGTTACCGGGGTCATACTTGCAAGCACGCCGGGACGTCGTGGCTAAGAGGGGGAAAGCGTTACGTACCAGACGTATACGTGTCCCTAGTTTTCCGAGTGTGCATTTCTTTCATTACACCAATAGCCCACCGCGTGTCGAAACCTCTATTTTCACTCCGACAGTCAAGGGTAATTTGGCCAAATGCCCTCGCCCCCTGGCGAACCTTCTTGCACTTTTTGAGAACTCTGACCACTTTCAAGAATCATCGACAGAAGTTTCACAACCGTTCGTTCAAACTCTGGAAGCATTGAGACATATCTTGAGCTATAAAGATGCATCTTGCATCTTCACCAACGATCCTCAAAGCCCCCCAATTCCGCGGTGAAGCCTTTTGAATCCGACCACTCACGATACGACTCCACACGCGTCGCTCGACGATCGACCCAATGACCCCGACTATGCCTAATTCATAACTCGACTCTTGTATGTATATGTTCGATCATTTGCACACTTGTCATTGAAGTACAATTCTCGCTAATTGTAAATTGCTCAAGCGACCCAAATTCTTAATCGTGTTCTACCTAAAACCTTCTACCTGTTCACCATCTACGCTCCGTTCGGCATAACAGGCGGAGCCCGCGCAACCATAGAAAACCCTAGATCCGCAAATCAGGGTTTGCAAGTGCAAAAAGGAAAAGATAAGGCTAATCTCTTGATCAATATTCTTGTGACGGTGGGGGTGACACATCACCCCCCTCGCTTTGTTCGATTGGCGACTTGCGTCGCCGATCGGGCCTGTCCATCAAATGGGTATGGCAATGTTTTCTAGACTTTCCGGATATGGCATGAGTAATATTCAACTTACGGATATCTCAGCCTCATGTCGACGCTTGCGCGTATACAATTGCTATACGGTGAAATGGCTGATACATCCGCGCAAGCGTCAACATAAGCATGAGATATCCGTGACTTAAATATTCATAAAGACATATCCAAAACGTTAAAAAAAAGACGCCATATTCATTTTAATGGCCATGCCCGATCAGCAACTTAAGTCCCTCATGAAGCGAAGCAAGGGGGTGATGTGTCATCCTCCTCAGTTCGCTCCCCTCCCCCCTCGCGAGAATCGTGACTGAGCGATTAGCCTTTTCTCTTCTTTTTTCTTACTCGCAAACCCCCACTCGCGGATTTATGGTTTTCTTTGTTTGCGTGGGCGAAGCCCGCGCAAACATAAAACCCTACATCCGCGAATGGGGGTTTGCGTGTCGAAAAAAAAAAGGCTAATCGCTTGATCGCGATCGAGCAAAAACTCCTTTTTCAAAATGTTTTCTTCGGAGATGCAAACCCATTTCTATCCATGCAAACCACTCTCAAACCCTACCCAAAATTACACTCAGGATTTTAGGGATTTACTTTAGCGTAGGCTCCTGCTGGGCCCCGCGGTATCGGGCCCCAGCAGGTTCCCTTTCAACGAATGGGGTGTTTTGATCCCCTTGAGAAAATGTGTGGAAGCTTCCTAGTGACATTGCCGCTGACTAGGCGTCAGTGCCTGGTCAGACGGTGACGACAGTCACAAGTTGTGCACACAACGGCAAGGGTCTGGCAAGAGGACACAAGACAAAGTGTCAGAATGCTTCAATGGCATTTGCAGAGAGAAATGACAAATGACAGGTCCATGGCATAAGTACCTGCCGCGGCGTAGGGCGGGTGTCGCACGCGGCAGTGCAAGGTCTGTCCTAAAACCGGTCCAAAACCACTGTGTTGGCCGTAACTCTGCACACACATGTCAATATGCTATGCCGTCTGAACCTACACGTGCAGAATCTCGAGTCGGACGCTACGACTGGTCACATGCATGCATCCGGCAACAAACGATGGACAGACAATGCAAAGACATGCAAACCGGGCACACGGCAAGTCCACCGATAACATCCTACAAGCTGCAAAAAAACTGCAGAAGGTCCCAGACAGCATCCAGGACTCTGAGGCGACCGTCGATCAGCTCCGAGCAGGTAGTCCATCACCAGACGACGCCTCGGTGCCACCTGGGTCCGCATCAGGGATCTGCACGAGCATGGACACGACCGAGTGGTCACAGTAAACTGTACAGGTCGACAGGAACATCACAAATCACAACACTCCCCCATTACCGGATGGTACACATGTGCATGCACGTGCAACAACGAGTGCAAAAACAGCCGTGACATAGACACAGACACACCGCGTACTCAACCACTCTCAGGCAAGGGGCGAAGCCCAACGGAATGAATGGGGTTTGTGACTTCTAAAAAGGTTTCAAACAGTTTTGAGTGGGGGGGGTGTTGTGAGCGGGTGGGAGGGGTGTCGCACAAAGCACATTGCAGTTGAGCATCACTTTGTGTGTGATCTGGTGGAGCGACACACGATCTCTGTCATATAGGTCGGCACTGACATGCAGCGTGCTGACTTCTTCACGAAGTCACTGGCGCGCGGGAAATCTATGCACTTGCCATTACGGAGACCGCTTTGTGCAGGCATAAAAGACACCAGAGTTCTCCGCAATGGCAAGTGCACTCTGGTTGTCACAACGAAGCACAATGGCGGGCAGTGACTGACCCAGCTCAAGGAACAGGCGTTGTAGCCATACTACCTCAACAGCCTCTGCACCCAGAGCAACATACTCTGCCTCCAACGAGCTATGTGTGATGCAGCCCTGCTTCCCACTGCACCAAGATACAGTGGTACCATCAAGCAGGAACACAAAACTGGAGCAACTACGTCCATCTAGGCTCCAGACCCNCGCGCGGGAAATCTATGCACTTGCCATTACGGAGACCGCTTTGTGCAGGCATAAAAGACACCAGAGTTCTCCGCAATGGCAAGTGCACTCTGGTTGTCACAACGAAGCACAATGGCGGGCAGTGACTGACCCAGCTCAAGGAACAGGCGTTGTAGCCATACTACCTCAACAGCCTCTGCACCCAGAGCAACATACTCTGCCTCCAACGAGTTACGTGTGATGCAGCCCTGCTTCCCACTGCACTAAGATACAGTGGTACCATCAAGCAGGAACACAAAACTGGTGCATCTACCTCCATCTAGGCTCCAGACCCAGTCGTTGTCGATGTAGTCGTCAAGAACCACTGATTCTTGCCGGCGAAAGCATAGTCCGAGGTACGGTGTGGAAACCACATACCGCACCACTTGCACAGCTGCCTGGAGGGCTCTAGCACGTGGAGCCTGCAAAATTGGTGCAAGGAGGTTGACGGCAAACGCAATGTCGGGGCGTGTGGTAGTGGCCAGGTACATGAGAGATCCAATGAGGCGGAGCTACAAGGTCACATCCACTGTCTCCCCCAGCTGTGTGGGATCGTCCACCTTCAAGGCGTCCTACCCGTCAGGTGTGAGAGGTGTGGAGGCCGTTGGCACTACGCCAAGGAGGTTGTTGAAGCGCTCCCCAACAACTCTTGCGTATCGGGCCTGATGCAATAAAAGCGTCCGGCGTCTGCTGTCTCGTACAATCTCCATGCCAAGGAACACCGCTGTAGGACTAAGGTCCTTCATCCTATAGGCAGTCTGAAGGACCGCCTTGGGCTCCTTCACGGCCTCCATGGAGGGAGTCGCGATTAGGAGGTCATCCACATAGACCTGGATGGCAGTGAACCGCTCAGGTGCCTGTTGGATGAAAAGAGAGGGATCTGCCTCACTCTGTACATATTCTGTACAAGTCAGAGTGCCTGTGATCTCCCGGTTCCAGCACCGTGGAGACGGCTTGAGTCCGTACAAGGACTTGTGCAAGCGCCGGACCTTGTCACCGTCCTCAATGCCTGGTGCCTGGGCCACATAAATCTCCTCATCTAGAGAGCCATGGAGTAACGTATTGTTCACATCCATATGGAGCAGTTCCCAGTCATGCTGAGCCACCAGACCAAACAGAGCACGAGCTGAGGTCATGCGGCCGTCAGGGGCAAAGGTATCAGTGTAATCGACGCCCTTGATCTGAGAGTAGCTCTTGACGACCAAGCAAGCCTTGTGGCGTTCCAGTGAGCCATCCGGCTTCACCTTCTTGCGAAAGACCCATTTGACATGAATCGCCTTCTTCACAGGTGGAAGGTCGACTAGCTTGTAAACTCCATGCTCTCAGATGGCACAAAGCTCATCCTTGTAGGCGGCACTCTAGGCATAAGCATCCTTTGATGAGAGAGCGTCCCTCAGTGTGCCCGGATCAGGCGCCAAAGAGGGAGAGCCCTGAGTGGCAAGTGCATACGCCTCAGAACTGGGCGTGACGATCACAAGGTCAGCTGCTGCATCACAAGCAGTACAAAATTCACGAGTGACGAGATCGTACCCTACAAGACACGCTGGATGTACCTCTCTGTGATGTGTACAGACACTCAGGCCGAGGCCCTTTGTGCTTGGATCGCCACTCGCAACGCTGCGAGTGGAGCGCCTGGGTGCAGGACCTGACACTCGCTGGGCTACGGAGCCCAACGGTCGGAGACGACCATCGGGCTCACGCGAGTAGCCTGGGCTTGAAAGGCTGACCGTAGGCTCAGAGACAGGCATGACCACATCCGGTGAGGGCTGAGGCATAGGGGCAGGTGATGTAGTGGGAAGAGAGGCTGGTGAACTGATGGGAGACGCAGAAGTGGGAGTGGCAGCAGGACCGTCCATACAGATAGGAGTACTTATGGATAGAGGGACAACATCATGGGTGTCTGTGGGACGCAAGGGCTCACGAGACAAGACAGGCTGGGCGGGAGAGGTCTTTGGACTGACAGCGATGATCACCGGTTCATCAAGAGCTGGAGACCGAGAAGTGGGGGGGGCTCGAACGGACACATCAGCCGGAGCGGTGCTCGTAGGCTCAGACTCCCCCATTCGTCGAGAAACCTCACACATAGGAATGTGTGAGACAGACATCGACAAAATTGAGGTCAGGTCACGGTAGGTGAGAGACTCAAAGAAGAGCGCGACGCGGGACTCAACAATGCAACAACAGGCGAGTCCCAAAAATTTCAGGCTTTTGACTGCTGGGACATATCAACGAAGGCACACAAGCAACCCCGCGGGGAGACCTTGGACGCCTGCTAACCCTCCGTGTACCACACAGAAGCCACTGAGCCCCACACACGAGCACGACGCACATCGGCACGGTGGCCAAACCAGAGCTCATACGGTGTAACATGGTCTGGAAGAGGATCGTGCGGGAGGCGGTTCCTGACCTACGTCATGTAGGCGAATCCTTCGAAGGCGAAGGATTCCGGGAGACCGCACTTAGACCGCATAGCACGAACCATATCCTCCATGGTGCGGTTCCAGCGCGCAAAGACACCGTTGTGCTAAGGAGTGGCAGGAGCAGAGACCTGGTGAAAAATCCTGCGCTCGGCAAAGAAACTGTCCATTTCGACAAGAAACATGCCGTCGCGATCTGAGCAGAAGGTGGGGAGCGAGTGGCAAGAGTGACGCTCAGCCATCACTAGCCAGAGACAAACCGCGAGAGCAGCATCACTCTTCTGGCGCAGGTTGTAGACCCATCGCATCCGGGTGAAGTCATCAGTCAGGGTGAGGACATGTCGGCTCCGATCAAAAAAGGACTTTACAGGAAGAGGACCGAGAAGATCCAAATGGACCAACTCGAGGGGACGAAGGGCTCAAGAACAGGATTCGGGGTAGGTGCAACGATGCATCTTACCCTGAGCGAAGAACAGACAATCAGTCTTGGACGACCTCTCGAAAGAGGCCGCGTCAAGACCAAGGGTGGGCTGTGTCCTAATGAGCTTCAACACAGTGTCGGAGCCCAATATGACACAAATGTTCATGCAGCAGGCACAAGTGCTCAGCAGACAGGACACCAGTGATAAACACATGAGTAGGAGGGGAAGGGGAGCAAGGAGAAGAAGAGATCTGGCGAACACGATACAGATCATCCACAACGGAGGCACGAAGAACAATGCGAGTATCAAGAGTAGTCACTTTCGCGGAGTCGGCAGTGTGCTCCAGAGAGAGTCCCATCAAAATGCAGGCACGCACAGAGAGCAAGCTGAGCTCAAGGTCAGGCACAAAAAGCACGTTGGAGAGATACAAGGGGCCAGACGAACCATCGAAAACCACAGCCTCAACACCCTGGACTGGCAAGGACTGACCAGATCCTGTGTGAACGGGGCGAACAGACGCCACAAGACCGAGGACAGCAAAGTCACTATGACGACATGTCATGTGGTGAGTGGCACCGGAATCGATGATCCAAGTGCCACCCGCATCACGACTGGAGGACGTCATGGTGCAACGGGCAATGGAACACTTGGCTACAGACGGGCGCTCGGCAACAGAGGAGGGAGAACGACAAAGGGCACACAGGTGAGAATCAAAAATCCAATTTGTACTATGAGGCCCATCATCATCACATGCCAGCTGTGCTCTCCCACACAAGTCATCACGATAGACGAGAACAGACAAACAAACAGTCTGTGAACCACCCGGTTGTGACGACACCCTCGTACCTCCCTCAAGGCAAAGTGCCAGGAGCTGACGGAGCTCGGCGATGGTGCAGTCATCGGGGTCCGGGCCTCCGCTGCTCGCCAGTGGGGCAGCGAGAACAACTGCGGTTGTGGTTTCTGGGCGACCAGAGGCTGTGCTGCTCGACGCAGACTGCTGTGTGTGTGTAGCCTGAAGACCGGGAGTGATCCGCACCCAGTCAAGCGGTTGTTGGCACTCGGTGTAGCGGTGACTGCCTCCACAATTGTAGCAGTGAACAGTGCGTCCACTGCTACCGCCTGATGACTGCTGCTGTGGTGACTGCTGCTCGCCCGAGCCACGCTTCTTTTTGCTCTTCTTCCTATGTGTTGCTGTTGCCACACCGTGCATCTGAGTCGGGGTAGCTGGGGTGGAAGGGGAAGAGGAGGGCATGCCAGAGGATGGAGAAGTGAACTACAAAAGAGGTGTCGGTGGTGACGCGATGATCGGTGCAGTAAGTGAACTCTCTTGGTGGGTGACGGTTGCCTCACGAGCGGATGTGACCTACAGGAAAAGCTGATGCGTCCAAGGAAGAAACTGAAGGGAGGTGCAGAAGGGCTCGAGCGCGGCAACGTTGTACCTCGTGAAGATGTCGGCATGCTCGAGACAGACTCTAATCATGAGCGTGCAAAACGCCTACAGTTGTGTCCCTCCTGCGGTCCCAAGGCGCGTGTAGATGCGCATGGCATGCCGCCAGTAAGCGCCTGCGGGCTCAGCAGGTCCCTAACGAAGGGAGTGGATGGCGCGGATGTGAGTCGCGCGGGTGGCGTGCGTCTCCATAGCAAGCAGGGACAATGCCAGCTCCCAACCCCGACTTGGGTTAGCACCCGCGCCTGTGCTGGCCTCTCCAAGGAAGGGGCGAAGATCCACGACAGTCTCGCGAGACATGGCGTGAAGAAGTCTGCGCATTGCCCGAGCAGCTGTCAGCACCTGAGCACTGTCCGAAACCTGGTACTGACTGTGGTAGTAAGGCCAAACCCCCTCTGAAGTGGCCCGGACCTGGAAGAGGGTCTCCCAGCAGTCAAGGCCGTCCTCGTTGACATATCATGTGGGCGGTGTCTCGAAGTCCTTAGGTTACTGCTCCATAGGGAGAGCAACCACATGATGGGAAAGACGAGGGATGGGGAAGACATTGGAACGAGGAAAGTCACCGAGGTAGGTCTCAGGCGAAGATCAGATCTCGGGGAACAGGGAACCGGAACGCGTCTGCAACTGGCGAATACGGTCCAGAAGTACGCAAATCTCCCTCTTGGGAGTGTCATCGTCCATGCCTGGCATATCAGGGTCCTCCTCCAAAGGATCAAGAAGTGGCGGGTCCTGTCCTGCCGCTCTCCTTGGTGTAGATGTTGACTGCTCTGCAGAAGGTGTGACACCGCCGACTCCCCCGGAGGTGTGATGTGGGGCCGTGGACTGACTCCGAAGAAGATCAATGAGCGTGCGGAGGGCGTCGATCTGCTGCTGCTGTATGTGACGTATCTCATCCTGCTGACTCTGCAGGTCCGCAATGGCCTGCGAGCGTGGGCTCATGACCCCGGATGAGGAGGAAGAAGGACCTAGTGGTCCTTTGTCCTTGTCACCGGTCGGAGCCATGTGAGCGCTCAGTGTGGGACTGGACGTAAATGCTCCGAACGAGAAACCGAGTGCATTTCTCAAGGAGTTGAAATGTTCAGACAAATAGACATTTTGACCCTAAAACTGTTGATGTCAGCACAGCCGATGATGACGTCAGCGTTTCTTATGCTAGCGAAAAAATGCTAGCTTTTTTGCCAGCGTTTTTTTTACGCCATCAATTTTTTTTGGAAGGTCACGCGAACTCACGTCACCGGTGGGGGTGACCTTGTCACCCCATGCTCGTGACGGCACAGCTACTATGTTGTTTCTGTGCATACAAAACTGCGTAGCAGTTGCAATGCTGCTACAATGCTACTGCTGCGCTGCTGCTTATTTCGATGCTGCTGCTTTGCTGCTGCTGCACTACAGTTGCTGAAGCAGCTACAATGTTGGTGCTACGCTACTGCTACTTCTGCTGTTGCTGCTATGCTGCTATTGCTACTCGCAGTTGCTGATGCCGCCCTTGCTACAAGGTGCTACCGCCACTGTGCGTTGTCAGCGCTCGCAACTGCCGCCGCAAGCTGCTATTGCGAGCTGCTAGTCCCTTTTTTTTTGTACAGGCTGGCAGCTAGACACGGCTGCTGCTGCCACCGTGTGGTGTTGCTGCTGCTGATGCTAGAGCTAGTAAATGCTACAGCTCACCCGATGTGGTGGTGGGGACTGAGTGATGATGTCGTTATTGAAAAATGGTTGCAATGAGTTCCAGGATACGGTGGTGACGGTGACTCTCACTGTTGCTGCCAGTGCTGCGTCTCTGCTACGCAGCTTAGCGTGAGGAGTCTCGCTGCTCTGATACCAAGAGAAAATGCGTGGAAGCTTCCTAGCGATATTGCCGTTGACTAGGCATCAGTGCCTGGTGAGACGGTGTCGACAGTCACAAGTTGTGCACACAACGGCAAGGGTCTGGCTAGGGGACACAAGGCAAAGTGTGAGAATCCTTCAATAGTATTTGTAGAGAGAAATGACAAATGCCAGGTCTAAGGCATAAGTACCTGTCGCGACGCATGGCGGGTGTCGCACGCGGTAGTGCAAGGTCTGTCCTAAAACCGGCCCAAAAGCACTGTTTTGGCCATAACTCAGTGTAGACAATGTACTTATCTGTAAACTTCCTAGGGTGAGTGTGTGAGAGCAAGCAATCACGTGCGAGAACCACACGACGCCATGGATGCGGAAAACTTGCCTTCATTAGCTCGGGCACAACCAAAAGACAAAGAGTGGGGGGGGGAGGAGCGAGCAAGACTTAGCAACCGGTGAGCGTGCACTCGCCACGGGCATCACACCCAAGCGAGCCACACCGCCACCCGGGGGTCGAGCTCGACCGCTCGGCATAAAACCGAACGGTGGCTACTCACCAATACACGGGCGAACCCGGCATGGTGGTCCCCTAAGGATCAGCACCCGTGTAATGCAGCTCCCCCACAAAACACTCAAGGCAAAGCAACATGATGCAAAGCACGGCAGAAAAATGCACGGGCCCTAGCATCAACCGCATCACAGCATCATAGAGAATCATGGAGAGTCAGACAACGGCCACGCGTGTGTCAAGAAAGGTCCGGGGTCAAGCAGCAGCAGCTTCATGAGGACATCCATGGCTTCTGCCAGAGCTGACACGCCTGTCCCTTCCCCAGGTAGGGCCATTGTCACTCAATCTGTAGAAGTGTGTGCACAGTGTGTGGAGGCAAGAGGGCACAGATTTGTGAGAATTCAACGAACTTCAACACTCCCGCATGACCCGCAGACAACCAACCCACACACATGGGAGCACCACAAGGGGAATCACGATAGGTGATAGAGACATACTGGACCCAGTCAGCCTGGATCATGTGGAAAGACGAGACCAACAGAGTGAACAACACTTTTGAAAACATTACGACTGAGGGTGTTTGTGGGGAAGTCAGCTCTCTGAGACCGTGTGTCCACCCAAGCAACCTGGACAATGCCAGCAGCAATGCACTCACAAAAAAATGGTGCTCCACATTGATGTGCTTGGTGCGTGAATGATGCATGCCTCTGTTTCCTGTGACTTCAGTACGGACTGACCAGCGCGTGTCATGGGAGTGGACGCAGTGGGGATGGATATGAGGAGCGGAGCAAATCACTCCCCCAGGCTGCGTACGTATGTAGCCTGGTGGAAGTGCAAGGTGCGGCGCTCCCAGTCTCGCTCCAGCTCCATGCCAAGAAAGACTCGAGCCGGACCAAGATCCTTCATCTTGTATTTCGCCTGAAGCAGAGCCTTGGCTACCGCGACAGAGGCGGCGTCAGGAGAGGCAATGAGAAAATCATCCAGGTAGACAAGGATGGCGACAAGTGGCTTGGTGGGTCCACTGAGGAATAGTGCGGGGTCCACAGCACTCCGTCTGTAGCCTCATTTTTCAAGGGTCGCTGTGATCTCTTGGTTCCAACACTGTGGGGACTGTTTCAGGCCATAGAGGGCCTTGTGCAAGCGCCATACCCGGTTCGTTCCATCTGAGAAGCCAGGTGGCTGCACCATGCAGATCTCCTCATCCGATCTACCGTGGAGGAAGGTATTGTTGACATCCATCTGCTCAAGCTCCCAGTCATGTTGAGCAACCAGGCCCAAGAGATCCCTAGTCGTGGTATAGCGACCAAGTCGGGCGAAGGTCTCATCAAAGTCAACACCAGGGATCTGAGAGAACCCTTTTGCGGTGAGGCGTGCCTTGTATCGTTCAACTCTACTGTCAGGGTTCAGTTTGCGACGGTACACCCACTTGGCCGCAACTGCCTTGCGTCTCGGTGGGAGGTCGACAACATTGTACACACTGTGCTCAGAAAGTGCATCAAGCCTGGCCTTCATGGCCTTCTCCCACAACGATGAGTCGGATGTCGTGCGTGCTACCTGTTTAGTCAGGGGCTCAGGTGGCAGAGGGGAAAGTCCAGCGGCAGCAAAGCACGACGCAACATACCCAGCCACTGATGAGGACAGGGTTGAGTGAAACTCCTCCTCAGCAAGAGGGTACCCAAGTGTGGTGCTGAGATGGATGACGGACGCTGCAGTGGACAGAGCAGAGGTGACAAGACCGAGGAAACGGAGACCAGGGTCACCAGAGACCACTGGATGAGACTGAGAAGGGAGTGCCCGGAGGCGCCCGCCACGAGTGTAGGGCGACACCGGTGGAATGGACAGTGCACGCACGGAGGAGGAAGGAGAATCAGGACGCGGCTGCACAAACGGAGGCAGGGAGGCCGTAGGTTCAGTTGGCGGAGAGAGAACGAGTGGCGGGGAAGCAGCACCAGTTGGAGGCACAACATCAGGAGAGGCAAGAGATGGCCGGGGAGAAGGCGCGGTCAGAGGATCAGACGACACAGGGGGCGAAGAAGACTGAGAGGGAGATGCGGACAAGGCCAAACTCGGCTCAGGGGATGAGGCGACAGAGGGCGGTGAGGGACGCCCAGAGGGGAGATCAGAAGGCCCAGAGGGAAGAGGACCAATCCTTGCCCGAAAAGGCGGAGCGAGAGACGCGCCAAAGCGGGGAGAGTCGCGTTCAAACAGGTGTTCAAAGAAGAGAGCACCTCGAGACTCAATGACACGGCTTCAGGAGGGGTCCCAGAAGTGCCACGCTTTGGAGAAGGGAGAGATTCCCAGAAAGAAGCAGAGACGACCGCGGGGGGACAGCTTGCCGTCGCGTTGGTCTGTGGGGATCCACACAGAGGCAAGACACTCCCAGACTCGGGCGAGACGGAGGTCTGCACGCCGACCAGACCAGCGTTCGAAGGGGGTGACAAAGTGAGGAAGGGGACCATGAGGGACATGGTTCCAAGCCCAAGTGATGTAGGACATGGCCTCAAAGGCAAAGAGGGGGGGTTGCCCGGAGGCAGAGAGAAGGGAGCGTACACCATCAGCGAGGGTGCGATTCCAGCGCTCAGAGACACCATTTTGCTGAGGGGTGTTGGGAGTGAAGGATTCCACCCGGACACCACGAGAGGAGAGGAAACGAGAGGTGGGACCAAAGAACTCACCACTGCGGTCGCTGCGAAATACACGCAAGGGCCTGTTACAGGCACGTTCAACCTGCGGGCGCCAGGACTCAAGAACATCAGTGACATCACTTTTGTGGCAAAGGGCAAAGACCCAACGGTAGTGGGAGAAGTCATCCGTCAAGCACAGGATGTAATGACCAAGGCCGCCAAGGAAGTCATGGGGTAACGGGCCCATGACGTCAGCATGCACGAGGTCGAGAGGGCGAGTAATGGTGGACTCAGAGGTGGAGAAAGGGGAACGGTGCATCTTGCCACTGGCACAGTCAAGACAGGTGGACGTACAGGGAGGAGCAAACGTGGCAGGGTCAAGGCCAAGGGCAGGCCGAAGGTGGAGAAGACGCTCTATGGCAGCAGTGTGAATGTGGCAGAGGCGACGATGCAGAAGGTCAGTGTGTTCGGGTGACAAGGACGGGGCAACGTGAACGAGAGCAGAGTCAGTGGAAGATGAGGGCAACGTAAGCGGGACACGGAATAGACAATCACATCGCACACCACGAAGAACAACACGGCCAGACAAGCATAGAGAGATAGAGGCAAGGCCACGGCTGGAGGAGAAGACCATGCCCTGGTCGTCAAGGGTGGCCACATAGAGAAGACTGACCTCAAGGTCAGGCACGTACAAGACGTCAGGAAGGCAGACAGTGCCACCAGGACCGACAAAACAGAAAACACCAACACCCTGAACAGGAAGGAGCTGGCCAGAGCCAGTGCGCACAGAACAAACGGACTGAACAGGACCAAGAGAGACGAAGGAAGAATGACAGGATGTCATGTGATGTGCGGCCCCTGAGCCAATGATCTAGAGGCCGGACAGGGCACGAGTGGATGGAAGAACAAGACAAACAGCAACGGTGCCACGGGCAGAGAGAGAGGATGAGCAACCAAGACGTGTGGGGAACGTGTGTAACTGCCACTCCTCAACCCAGGCACAATCATCAGGCAAGTCCCCATAAACACGACCAGAGGAGGCACCACGAAGAGTGATATCAGACTCACAAACAGACACGCGGAACTGGCCACTCACACTCTCACTTCCCTGAGAGCAAAGATGAAGGAGCTCTGTCAGCCGACGCTCAAGGGTGCGCTCCTCGTCACGGCGATCAGAGGAGCGGTCGGAGGAGCGGTCAGAGAACTGCCCGTCGTCGCGAGACCAGTGGGGTACGTGGTAGTGAGAGGACGGGGGGCCGTAGTACGGAGGGCCAGATGGAGGAGGAATCCAACCCAAGGGGCTAGGTGCTGGAGGTGTTGGGTGAAGGGGGGCAGAGGTGGTGGAAAGCGCTGAGGTAGTGGAGGACGATGAGGAGGAGGCGACTGTCACGGTAGCTGCGGCAGAAGAGGCAGTAGCACCGGTGCGTGCCCAGTGGGCTTGCATGGAGGAGACCAGACGGGCATCATTGCGAGGGGCAGGACATTTTGGTGCAGAGTGACCAGAGGCGCCACAGTTCCAACAGGTGACATCAGCAGTAGTGGGGGCCGAGTGCTTGCCATCGCGGCCACCCCCACGGCCCTTGCCCTTGCTACTGCCACCATGACTGGACCCACCACCCCCACCCCGGGAGGGGCCCCGAGTGGAGTGCGCTGCTGCCTGCGACGAGGACGAGGGAGAGGAAGCTGCGACAGAAGAGGAAGACGAGGAAGTGGTGACAGCAGCCAATGCAGCGCGATGCATGCGCTTGTTCTGTAAGGCATTCCACCAATTGCTGAGAAGCGAGGTAGTGAAGTCAAAGAGGGGGCCGATCCCAGGTGGGGAATCACCAGGAACAGGTGCAGAGGCAAGGCGCTCAAGTTTTGCCTGAGAGACATGCAGATACAAGTCAGACAGCTCTGGAATGAGGCCAGCAACGATGGAGAGGCAAGCGAAGAGAGGACCGGGGGCGGCCCTGCCAAGGTCGCACAGCAGGCGTAAGCTGCGCGCCCAATAGTCATCTGCTGTCTCATCAGCCCGCATCTACAAGGTGTTGAATTGCACCGTGAGGACGCTCTGGGCAGCGTGCCCAGTCATTGTTTTACGGTGGCGGATTAGAGCGTAGGATCCGATAGGGTCAGCTGGCATACCGCGGGTAGGGTCTGCATTGTACGTACCAATGTCGTCGAGAAGACTTTCTGGGCCTGCGTTGATGAGTGCCCACACAGCGCGAGCAGCTTCTGCACGATGTGGCACAAACGGCAACTTTGCAGAGGAGTAGTACTCCCAGAGGAGCTCACCCTGGGCCCACGCACTGAAGCGAGTCTCCCAGGATGTGAATGTGAGCTTGGAGGTGAACTGTGGTGGTGGAGTTTCAAAGTCCTTTTGCCGAGTTGGGAGCAGAGGACGGGCAAAGGCTGCTACGGAGAGAGAGGGAGAGGAAGAGTCGGAAAAAATGCCACCAGGAGGAGCAGACAAGTCTGCTGAGCTAGATTCTGTGGTAGGTAGGACTGCGGCAAAGGTGGGAATGGCACGCAGTTGCTCAATGACTAGTGTGGCTACTATAGCAGCTAGCTCACGCTGTGCCTCCTGCCCTCGGTGAAGCTCATCCTCAACATTGCGGCGCTCTGCTTGCGCCTCACTAAGAGCGGCCTGGAGGGCCTCTATAGTCTCCTCCGGTGCAGGCATGATGAAAGAGGAAAACGGAACTGAGAGTGGAATGAGAAAGGAGCGCAAGGAGAGCAATGAGTCAAGGGGAATACAATTCTTGCCGAACCAGTGACGCGGGAAAAGAGTGCAGAGCGGGGGGACAATAGCTACAGCCGAGGAGAACAGGACCGCCACCCAGCCTGCAACCGCCACGGTAAGACACAGAAGTCCCGTCACAGTGGCTCCAGCAACTGCAGCAGAGGCCAATGCCACAAGAACGCCGGCGGCAATGGGTGATGTTGTGTCACGAGGAGAACTAGTAGGCTTCAGTACGGCCGTGACAGTGGATGCTCGGATGGAGCCGACGGAGTTGGAAGTGGCGTCTGCTGCAGTGGAGGCTGCCGTGGCGATAGGTGTTGCTGCTGCTGTGACCTGTGTGGCAATGTTGGCGGCGGCAGCGGCCAGCAAAGTGAGAGAGGCAGCTGTCTGTGTGTATGCCTCAGCTGCCCGACCGATGGCAGTCTGTGCAGGGGCACGGCAGGCCCTGGTCGTTGCTACGAAGGTGGCTGCGGCACCAACCGCTCCGTCAAGGATAGCGCCTGCCAAACCAATTGAGTCAGTATGCACGGGAAGAACAGAAATGATGCCAGGGACCTCGGGTGCAGTGGATGGTTCGGTGAATCCTGCTGCGATAGGAGGAGGAGCAGGAGTAGGTGCAGCTTCAAGTTCAAGAGGTTGAGAGCTGCTAGAGGGTTGCATTCTTGGGGACAAGGGCGGTGACAGTGGGAGATCGTATGGGGTGTAAACTTGGCGATGAATTTCCTCCCTTTCTCGCTCTATTGTGGCGTCAATGTCCTCCTGCCAGTAGGTGTGATCGAGCATACGCACCCACAGGGGGGTGTCGTCATCGTCTGCCAGTGTGAAGGGCCGAGTGGGATGCTACCGCAGCCGGGATGCTCGCAGAAAGCGCACCACACGGGCTGCAGGGAGAAAGGAGGTGCTGGTGCGCAAGGAGATAGTGCGGCGCACGGTGGAGATGCACTGTATCCGTGGATTGAGTGGGCTGTGCGTCCGCCAAGATGGGCCGGTTGCTGCACGTCAGAGATGTACCCGACCCGCCTGGCTTGAGGAGAACAATTGCTGGAAGAGCTGAGGTGAGCTGAGACCTGCAAAGACTGGCGGTTAGTGGAGTCAAGGACGGGAGAGAACAACCGCAGGTGGTTGCAGTAGTTGCGGCCTTAGACCCGCCACGGCTGTCAAGGGCAGCCAAGAACGACCGAGAGAGACGTGGTCAGGACCCACTAACCGATAGTCGAGAGTGGCCTAGTGGTCGGTGCTTGAGAATGGCCGAGAGTGGCCTAGTGTGCTCCGAACGTCTGAAGGAGCAAAGAGATCCACGAGGCGTCGTCCGTGGGTGTGGGAACGGGCGGTCTGTTGCGGGCGGAGCTTAGACAAGAACCGTGGAACAGGGTGGTGCTGCAACTCAGCGCCGAGTAGATGAGCAGCGAAGACCCGCTGCTGAGATGAGGTCGGGTGGCCGAGAGTGGCTTGGTTGTGCGACGAAGCTAGTGACCAGGATGGAGGAGCGGTGGGTGAGATGCCTCACAAGCTCTGATACCAATAGTTACCTGGAAACTTCCTAGGCTGAGTGTGTGAGAGCAAGCAATCACGTGCGAGAACCACACGACGCCATAGATGCGGAAAGCTTGCTTTCATTAGCTCGGGCACAACCGAAAGACAAAGAGTGGGGGTGGAGCGAGCGAGACTTAGCAACCGGTGAGCGTGCACTCGCCACGGGCATCACACCCAAGTGAGCCACACCGCCACCCGGGGGTCGAGCCCGACCGCTCGGCATAAAACCGAACGGTGGCTACTCACCAATACACGGGCCAACCCGGCATGGTGGCCCCCCTAAGGATCAACACCCGGGTAATGCAGCTCCCCCACAAAACACTCAAGGCAAAGCATCATGATGTAGAGCACGGCAGAAAAATGTACGGGCCCTAGCATCGACTGCATAACACCATCATAGAGAATAATGGAGAGTCAGACAACGGCCACGCGTGTGTCAAGAGACGTCCCGGGGTCAAGCAGTAGCAGCATCATGAGGACGTCCATGGCTTCTGCCAGAGCTGACACACCTGTCCCTTCCCCAGGCAGGGCCATTGTCATTCAATCTGTACAAGTGTGTGCACAGTGTGTGGAGGCAAGATGGCACAAAGATGTGAGTAGTCAACAAACTTCAACAGACAAGTCAAAATGTTACGCCGTATGAACCTACACATGCAAAATCTCAAGCCGAACGCTACGACTGATCACATGCATGCATCCGGCAACAACAGTGGACAGACAATGCAAAGACATGCAAACCAGGCCCACGGCCAGTCCACTGATATAATCCTCCAAGCTGCAGGAAAACTACAAAAGGTCCCAGACAACATCGACAAATCTGGGGCGACAGTCAATCAGCTTTGTGTAGGTAGTCCACCACTAGACGACGCCCTGGTGCCACCTGGGTCCGCATCAGGGATGTGCACGAGCATGGACACGGTCGAGTGGTCACAGTAAACTGTACAGGTCGATAGGAACGTCACAAATCACAACACCCCCCCCCCCACTCAACAATGTCGCAAATCGTTTTTAGAAGTCACAAACCCCGCTATGGAGGGGTTTGTGATTTTTCTCTCATGTTTGACGACGTCAGCATCATGTCACTCAATGGCATGCGGCGTCGACATAGCGTGTGCTTTTGGATATAGCTTTTTTTCCGCATGCTCGGTGGATAGAGCATTAATAAAGAAGCAAATGTATCCAAAGATGGATATGGTGTGGTTAATGTCCAAAGCGTGGGTATGGCGATAGATGTCCAGAATTCTCTGGATATATGGTCACTCAATCATTTGCTATACGGCGGAGTGACCATATACCCACAGAATTTCCGATATCTATTGCGGTATCCACATTTCATACATTAACCTCGCCACATCCAATTCTGGGTTTTTTTATTTCTTTATCAACGCCATACCCAGCGAGCATGCAAAAACTACCACAATATCCAAATGTATCCTATATATCTACGTCACATGCCATCGAGCGACATGATGCTGACATCGTCACATATGAAAGGAAATTCACAACCCCCTCAATAGAGGGGTTTGTGAAATTTTTCACAAAGGTTTGTGAGGTTTTCCAGTGGTGGGTCCGAAACACCCCATGCGTTGAAAGGGAACCCGCTGGGCCGCGCTACCGCGGGGCCCAGTAGGAACCCTGCACAAAAACGAAACCCTAAAACCCCGAGTGTAATTTGGGGTAGGGTTTGATAGCGGTTTGCGTGTAGTAAAGTAGGTTTTGTTTCCGGAAAAAGGTATTTAAAAAAAAAGGCGTTTTCGCTCGATCTCGATCAAGCGATGAGCCTTTTGTTCTTTTTTTGTGGGACTCATAAACCCCCATTCGCGGATGTAGGGTTTTATGTTTGCACGGTCTCTGCCCGCGCAAACATTGAAAACCCTAAATCCGTGAATGGGGGTTTGCGAGTCCAAAAAAAAAAAAANCGGTGACATCTGGGGCTCTGGAACAGTGGTCGGTCAGCTCCAGACGGGTAGTCCGCCGCCTGTCGTCGCGCCGGTGTCACCAGGGCCGCCTGCCTCAGGGATCTGCACGAGTATGGACACGGCCGAGTGGTCACAGTAAACTGTACAGGAACGACACAAAGCACAACACTCCCCCATGACCCGATGGTACGCATGTCCATACACGTGCAGCACTGGTACAACCACATAGTGAGTGACACAGACAGATGAGACGGCAACATACATCCCACACTCAACCACTGTCACGCACGGGGCGAAGCCCAATAGAACGAATGGCCACCAGGAACTTTCCGCGAGCAAGTGCCTTCGTCAAGAAATCAGCTCGCTGCAAGTCAGTGCCAACCCACATGATGGAGATCACGCGTCGCTCCACCAGATCACGAACGAAGTGATGCTCAACCGCAATGTGCTTTGTGCGAGCATGAAAAACACCAGAGTTCTCCGCAATGGCGAGAGCACTCTGGTTGTCGCAACGCAGCACAATGGCGGGTACTGACTGCCCAAGCTCAAGAAACAAGCGCTGCAGCCAAACTGCCTCAGCAGCCCCTGCCCCCAAAGCCACATACTCTGCCTCAGACGAGCTACGTGCAATGCAGCCCTGCTTCCCGCTTCGCCAAGACAAAGCGGTACCACCGAGAAGAAACACGTAGCCAGTGCAACTGCGCCCGTCAGGACTCCAAGCCCAGTCGCTGTCAGTGTAGCCGTCAAGGACCACCGAACACTGCCGACGAAAGCAGAGTCCGAGATAAGGCGTGGAGACCACGTACCGTACCACTCGCACAGCCGCGTAAAGAGCTCTCGCACGTGGAGCCGGCGAGAACAGAGCGAGGAGGTTGACGGCGAACGCGATGTCGGGACGCGTGGTAGTGGCCAGGTACATCAGAGATGCGATAAGACGGAGGTACAAGGTCACGTCCACTGTCTCCCCCAGCTGTGTAGGGTCATCCACCTTCAGGGTATCCTGCCAATCAGGTGTGAATGGTATGGAAGTAGTGAGCACTGCACCAAGAAGATCGCTAAAGCGCTCCCCAACGACTCGTGCGTATCGGGCCTGATGCAGCAACAGTGTCCGATGTCTCCGATCTCGCACAATCACCATACCAAGAAACACCGATGCAAGACTGAGGTCCTTCATCCTATAGGCGGTCTGCAAGACAGCCTTGGCCTCCTTCACGGCCTCCAGCGACGGAGACGCGATCAGAAGGTCATCAACATAGACCAGGATGGCGGTAAACCGCTCGGGTGTCGATAAGATGAAGAGTGAGGGGCCTGCCTCGCTCTGTACGTACCCTGCGCGAGTCAAGGTGCCAGTGATCTCCTGGTTCCAACACCGTGGAGACTGCTTGAGGCTGTACAAGGACTTGCGCAAGCGCCAGACCTTGTCACCGTCCTCAAAGCTTGGTGGCTGAGCCACGTAGATCTCCTCATCCAAAGAGCCATGGAGGAACGCGTTGTTCACATCCATCTGGTGTAGTTCCCAGTCATGCTCGAGCTGAGGTCATGCGGCCGACAGGGGCAAAGGTGTCAGTGTAATAAACTCCCTCAATCTGAGAGAACTCCTTGACGACCAAGCGGGCCTTGTAGCGTTCCAGTGAGCCATCCGGCTTCACTTTCTTGCAAAAGACCCACTTGACCTGAATCGCCTTCCTCCCAGGGGGAAGTTCGACCAGCTCGTAGACTCCGTGCTCTCGGATAGCGCGAAGCTCATCCTCGCAAGCAGCTCGCCAGGCATCAGCATCCTGCGATGAGAAAGCATCCCTCAATGTGCCCGGTCAGGCGCCATAGAGGGGGAACTCTGCGTGGCAAGTGCACACGCCTCAGTGTCTGGCCTGACGGCCACGAGATCAGCTGCTGCGTCACAGGCGATATGGAACTCGCGAGTGACCAGGTCGTGCCCTATGGGGCATGCTGGGTGTACCTCTGAAAGCTCAGTGCAGACAGTCAGGCCTAAGGCCTTTGTGCCTGGAACACCGCTCGCGATGCTGCGAGAGGAACGTCTGGGTCCGGAACCCGACGCTCGTTGAGCTCCATAATCCAGTGGTCAAAGGCGACCACCGGGCTCACGAGAGTAACCGGAGGTCGAGGGGCGCACCTCAGGCTCAGGAACAGGTACGACCACATGGACACGTACGACCACAGCTGGTGAGGGCTGAGACGAGGCAGTCGGAGATGCCGTGCGCGGAGATGCGTGTGTGGGGGACACTGAGCTGGGGATGACAGCGGGCAAGGCTGGCCCGGACACTGAGACAGGAGTGTCAGCCGACGTAGAGACAGGAGTGGGCTGGGCTGGGTCAGACGCCGGAACAGGGGTGCCAGTGGACACAGAGGGTGATGCAGGAGGAGGCGTGGGAGTAGCAGTACCTGTGGGGTGCGAAGCAGGCTAGACAGGCGGGATCTCTGGACCAATGGCAATTATAGCCGGATCATCAAGTGCTGGAGATCGAGAGGGGACTCGAGCGGACACATCAGCCTGGCAAGGAATGGTCGCTGGCGAAGAGGTCTCCCCCATCCGCCGAGGACCCTCACAGGAAGGGACATGAGCTGCACAGAGCGTTGTGATCGAAGTCAGATCACGGTATGTGAGTGACTCAAAAAACAGCGCGTCACGGGACTCAATGACACGACGGCGAGTAAGATCCCAAAAGCGCCAGGCCTTCGACCGCTGGGAGATGTCGATGAAGGCACACAAGCGACCCCGAGGGGAGACCTTGGACCCCTGCTGGTCCTCAGTGTACCATACGGAGGCCAGGGATCCCCAGACGTGTACGAGACGAAGATCGGCATGGTGGCCAAACCAGAGCTCGTACGGTGTAACATGATCCGGAAGCGGACCATGCGGGAGGCGGTTCCAGATCCAAGTCATGTAGGCGAAGCCCTCGAATGCGAAGGACTCCGGGAGATCGCACTCAGACCGCATGGCGTGGACCGCATCCTCCATGGTGCGGTTCCAGCGTTCATATACACCGTTCTCCTATGGGGTAGCAGGAGCGGAGACCTGGTGAAAAATGCCGTGCTCAGCAAAGAAGGAGTCCATCTCGTCGAGGAACTCGCCGCCGCGATCCGAGCAAAAGGTATGTAGCGTGTGGCGAGACCGACGCTCAGCCATCACGAGCCAGAGCCGGACCGCAAGGGCGGCGTCGCTCTTCTGACGCAGACTGTAGACCCACCGCATCAAGGTGAAGTCATCAGTCAGCGTCAGAACATAGCGGCCCCTCTCGAACAGCGACTCGACCGGGAGAGGACCAAGCAGGTCCGAGTGGACCAACTCGAGGGGCCTCAGCGCTCGGGTACGAGAATCAGGATAAGTGCACCGGTGCATCTTACCCTGAGCGCAAAAAAGACAGCCGGTCTTGGGTGGCTTCTCGAAAGAAGCCACGTCAAGACCAAGAGCGGGCTGTGTCCGGATGAGCTTCGACACAGTGTCGGAGCCCACGTGACACAGACGTCGGTGAAGCAACCACTGGTGTTCCGTGGATAGAACACCAGTAACAAAAACGCGACCAGAGGAGGGAGAGCAAGGGGAGGAGGGCCGAGCAATGCGGTGCAAATCATCTACGACTGAAGCACGCAGGACAATGCTACGGGTGTCAAGAGCAGTCACAATCGCTGAATCAGCGGTATGCTCAACGGAGAGACCCATCAGAGTGCAGGCACACACAGACAGCAGACTAAGCTCAAGATCAGGCACAAACAGCACGTCAGAGAGATACAGGGGGCCAGACG
>SZWC01021148.1:6460-22388 GCA_023375785.1 Penium margaritaceum | reverse complement strand
CGTCTCATCTCATCTCATCTCATCTCATCTCATCTCATCTCATCTCATCTCATCTCATCTCATCTCATCTCATCTCATCTCATCTCATCTCATCTCATCTCATCTCATCTCATCTCATCCCATCGCATCTCATCTCATCTCATCTCATCTATGACACTCACCCAAAAAGTTCCTCCGCAGTGAGCACGCCGTTGACCAGATCCTGCTGCTGCCCCTGCCCCTGCCTCTGCTTCTGCCTCTTCTGCTGCTGCTTCCTCCGCTTCGCCGCCCTCGGCTTCCTCCGCCGCTGCTGCCCCACCTGCTGCTGCTGCTGCTTCCCCCCCACGTGCACATCGGCAGAACCACCCGCGGTCTCAGAAGCAGCAGAAACCTGCAGGGCTGCTTGCCCAGGCAGGCCGCCACTGCCCTCCTCCCTCTGCTGCCCATCTTGGCTGATGCCGTGCCCTTCGTCCACCTCTCTCATCTCCCCAACCAGCAGAGACGTGCCCTCACCTGCCACTGCCACAGCTGCTCCGTGTGACGCCGCCACCGCGCCTTCACCTCTCCCACCGCTCTCAGCACCCTCCTCCACCCCTCCTGCTGTGGAAGCAGCGGCAGCAGCGGCGGTGGCGGCGGCAGCGGCAGCCCCACCCATGTCACCGAACCCTGGCCTTTCATGGTGCTGTTGCGAATCAACAGCGGTGGCGGCGGTGGCAGCGGCGGCGGCGGTGGCGGCGGTGGCGGCGGTGGCGGCGGTGGCGGCGGTGGCGGCGGTGGCGGCGGTGGCGGCTGCGGCGGCGGCGGCATCCCCCTGCGCTTGCTCCGACACACTCCTCCCGCCAATGCGCCCTTCCGTGTCCCCTGGTGAGTTTTCCGGGAACGCAGGCCAAGGCCCAGACGACACCGACAGGGCCCTTCCTTTGCCTCCTGCCAGCACGCGCTTGCCATCATCGCCCCTGCGGTTTCCAAGGAGTTGGCATGCAGCCGGAGTTTGGCGTCAAGCACTGACGAGACGACCAAATTCGGGAGAGACGCACATTGCGGTCGTTCTTCCGTCCAAGATTGGACGGAAGAACACGACAGAACGCCAAAGAAGACAGAAGACGACAGAGAAAGACGAGACACTACAGACGAGCTGGAACAGTAGACAAGCTGGAACAGTAGACAAGCTGGAACAGTAGACAAGCTGGAACAGTAGACAAGCTGGGATAGTAGACGAGCTGGAACAGTAGACGAGCTGGGACAGTAAAGGAGCTGGCACAGGTCGTGGTACAGACGACGCTCCGTGGCTTGAGCCTGCTGTCCACGGCATGACTGGTTCGCAGCCACACCAGCCGCGAGCAGCAAGCCTTGCAGATCTCAGGCGACAGGCAAGCCGGCAAATCCAACAGCAGAACGACTTCGGGCCAGATGTCATCATTGGGGTCCAAAGGTTGAGACTTGCGCCGAGAACGGAAACCACCTCCTGCACGTCGATAAGCTGTCAATCAGCAGCACCAGCAGCACCAACACCAGCAGAAGCAGAAGCAGCAACAGCAGCAGAACCGGCAGCAGCAGCGGCAGCGGTAGCAGCATTAGCAGCACCAGCACCAGCACCAGCACCAGCATCACCAGCACCAGCAGCAGCACCAGCAGCACCAACAGCAGCACCACCAGCAGCACCAACAGCAGCACCACCAGCAGCACCACTAACAGCAGCGACGACACTGTCATGGGGCAAGCTCTGCTGCTCTAGAAGCACCAGCGGCCGTTGCGGCTCTGAATGTGGCACACTGTGAGAGGCAAAAAGACCGCCAGCAAACACTGCAGGCAGTTCACTCCACATCTCAAACCGCCGCAACCACCGCTACGGCAGTTGCAGGGGTGACACGTTAATTAACGAATGCGGCTTCACACCCATATGTAGCGAGAAAAAACCACCAGAAACGCGCACCCGGACTTGGCTGGTGAGGGGTGACGGTGATGGAGGCCGCGGCTGATGCTCGGACTGGGAGGCTTGCCGGGATGCAGCACTAGGCGCGCCGCCTGCAGCATCACCAGCAACACCACCACCGCCTTGGCTGAGCCTGGCAGCCGCAACCTCCCGCTCTCCTTCGCCCCGCCACCGCCGCCGGCCCCCCAATCGCCACCAGCACCAGGAGCACCGCCGGCGAGGTCCCCGGTACCGCCGCCTTCGTCCCTGCCGTCGAGCGAGCCGTTGCCGGCAGCGGCTGCTGCTGCCGCGTGCTTGCCCTTGGCAAGCAGCCGCAGCTGGGACAGCATGGCGTGAGCTTGCGGCAGCTACCTCGTTTCGGTGCTGCTTGTCCAAGTGCTGTTGCGGAAGGCAAATGCTCCAGCGGCCACTACACGCCTAGGGGGGAAAAGAACCAACGCATTGATTTTGACGTTAAGGGTGCCGCTGGTCAACGCTGGTATCCGACGTGGGGCAGCTTTTTCCTTGTTGAGGCTGGCTTGTTTATTCGGTGGAGTGGTTCGGCGAAGATCAGGCGTGTATGAGAAGTTGCCCGAAGTTTATACCTCAACCGTCCGGATCGTTTCGCAAATGGAATGACTGGTCCAATCGGTGGGGGAGAAATATCGACGGCCGTTATCACTCCGGTCGAAAGTTCAGAAGAAAAAAAAAGAGGTTTAGCTTAATAAATCTCAGGCAACTGAGGGATAGTGCTTTAAAATCGAGTTGGTAGCAACTCGAGTTGGAAGGGGTACGAGGGCAATAGGACAATAATGACACGTCATGTTTACAGTGCGGATGGTGGACTGGGTTCCAACAGAATTGCTCGCGCATGGTACCCTATTTTGTTGTGCGTTGGTCGCAACTCCGGAATGGATTCTGGACTGTTGCGACCAACTTCACGCAACACCCATAACCACGCTCCTTTGCGTTGCTTGCAGATAATTCTGCAATGTTTACATCTATCGCTTCCTATACCGGCCAGGGTATCGTTTTTTGCAAGGACCCTCGCCAAAGCTAATGGTTTCCAAGAAAGCAGCGATTGGCGATAACCACCGATCCACAACCAGGAAAACTGGTTAAACCATCATCCTCGATAGTTCTTCAGAAACGACATCGACACTGCTCACGGGAAGACAGCCATGTCGCGGAAGCTACATTCAGTGACGTCAGTCAAGTTGCTATTAACTCGTTTGAAGACCTACAGCATCGATGTATTTTCCAACTCGAGTTGCTACCAACTCGATTTTAACGCACTATCCCTGAATGAGCGATTGGAGTAGATGTTCCATTGCACTCTCATTTCATGTTCCATTCGACGTAGCATCTGTGTAGTTTGCTTATTCATTTGCTTATATGTAGAAGTAAAACCACCTTGTTTGCTTCATTATCAAAGCGATAATGATCGTTAATCTCGATCCCTCCCTGAATTTTGAAGTCTAGATGATAGAGGGTTAAACATCGATAATCCAATTCATTATCATGAAATTTTGTCCGCATTCCAAAATTGAAGAATGTTGTCCGAAATCTTTTTTTCCCTTATCCAGTTGCACCATCATGTATTATCTAGAGCGCAACTTGTAAGGAAGGGGGACACACTAACCTTACGCGAGAAAACTTTCAGCCAATAGTCCCAAGTTTTTTTGGGGCTTGCGCCCTAGAAATGAAAACCTACACCAATACCTTTCAGTAGGAACTTTACAGAACAGCTATTGTTCCAAGTGGAGAAACCATGCCCGAGCAGGTATCCTGAGGGGTTCTTTGGGAGTCGCACCCACCAAAACCACCCTTAGTGAGAGTGTCGTAACACTCCCAGTGACGGAGAAGGAGCGGGTATGAGTTACCAAAGGCAAACCCGGCTCATAAACTATGGGGGAGTTTGAGGGGCTTAAATTTCGTGTGAAGATCCTCACGTTGGGGTCCCATTTGAGCAGACCTTGATTGAAAGTGCCCTTGTTATAGCTTGGGAGCACTGTGGGGGTTGGGAATTAAATCAGACCGGAGCTTGCAAAGGAAATGTTGGGAGGAAGGGATTCGAGGTAGGGTTTGGAAGGGAACATTTGGGTATGAAATGGATTCACATCGATGAAACCAAACTTGGTGCATATAGGATCCAAGAACGAGGGTCTAAAGGAGGCGGGTATTTTAATTGCCAGGAGCTTAAAAGAGAAGGCGGGTTACTTGTAGATTTTGGCCTGAAAAGAGTGATTAATCTTGGAGAGCAGCTGAGTGTCCTGGTGTATGTGGGGGCAATATTGGAAGAAATGTTCGATTGTCTCTTCCTGGTTGCAGTGGGGGCACTTGCCTGAGTTCGGTAAGAGGTGGTATCGTCTCCGCACCTGAATAGAGCGCAGGACTGTGTGAAGGAGGACATCGCAAGCCTTGGGGGGTTGAATGCGATGGTTGAAAACTAGCGGTATTGTTTTCCAATTGAGTTCGTTTGGTGCTTCTAGGGACCATTTTAAGAGTGGGGCCACAATTCTTTGTGGAGGAGAGAGGGATGTTAGAACTTGCTTTGTTGAGGGGGGTTTTTGATCTAAAAGAGAGAATCTATGAGCCTGAAAATAAGTGTGTCCAGTGTGAGTAACATAGGTGTTGTCTCGGATCAAGACGGGTGTAGCCACATGGATGGGGAGGTGATTTCAAAGGAGCAGGCTATGGGAAATAAAGAGATTGGTCTCGAGTTCAATGGAAACGATTATACACACAAGATGACCAGGGTGGGCTTCAATGGGAAAAAATATCTCTTTTGGTCACACTAAGGAAGTTCCTATTTGTAAAATATAGTTAGAAAGGGAGATTGGATGGGTGGCTGATGGAGGAGAGGTTAGAGTTCTTTGCAAGTCTTACCGTAACGATCGAAATGTTCTATTGAGGAGACGCATTTCCGGTGGGGTAAAACCAAGGGCCACAAGTTTGGAATTGGTGCACTTACGGTATAAGTGTTTAGGTGTGGTTATGCATATGTTGTGCCAGACCTATTTTCGGATACTTGAGATGCACGGATGTCATGGGGACTGTTTTAAGAGCGATGGATCCAACTATTCAAGGTTAACGGTTCTTCTAACGGGTCATCATGACACTATATGGGAGGAAAATGGTAGGCTTAATCTGCAAGAAAGTTTAGGTGTATTCTTGTCTTCGCTCAGATATGTGTAGGTGGATTAACTTTGGAATATGTGAAAGAGTGTAATCGTTTCCTTGATCAGGGAAGGATTGGGAAGCAAAGGAGAGGATCTTCCACCGATAAAGCGGTAATGATAGGAGAGATTAGATCCATTTGGCATGTAGAGCATTAATTTTGAGGAGGGCGTGAACCATACCAAGGTCTCTATCTCTCGAGCCAGCGGTGATGACTATAAGAGTTCTACGTTTTGAGGAGGTGGATACATCTCGCTTATGGAAGTGGTGGGAGGAGAGAAAAGAGGAGAAGTTGTGAGGGATTATTCTCTTAATGTTATGGGGAGGGAGGACAGCATCCGCTTGGTATACGTATTTTGGCAAGAGATAATACTTGACCAAAGATACTTTAATTTTGAGTGTCGTGTAGATGTTATTCTACTTTTGTATACTTCCTTGTACGATCTTATTAAGGAGGACCCATGTGTGTTGGGGGTCATGACTGGGAGAAATGGATTCCAAGTACTGGACGAGTGGAGTACTACAAGAAGTGGGCAAGGAGATGATTGTGAGACAAAATTTTGTAGTTTAACTTGAATACCCGTCATAACTACACTTCAATCTAAGAGGGACATGGCCAAGGTGGCTTCTTTAACATGATATAGAAAGATGGTTATGTCAACAACGTATCTAGCAAAAGGTTTGAGAAGTTTTTTTATCATACGTATGCTCGGGAGCTTAATTTTCAAGAAATGATGGACCAGGATGTGTGTTAAGGAGAGGTTGTGAAGTTCTTTGACCTGAGAGATAAATAGTGATAAAATCTCCATGTGGCAGAGAGCGTGGAAAAATAAAAGACCTTTTAAGAGAGTCGTGGGCTTTGGCAAAGTTCACAAAAAGTAGGCCTGTCTCTAGACACTTATTGGTGGCCTAGTGTTCAAAGTCCAAAATCTTCGAATGGTGGTTTAATGTTTTCGCCACAAATAAATCTCGTTTTATCCTGGTATATGATGTGTGGCGGGATGGATGCCAACCTGTTGACGAGCAACTTAACAAGGACTTTACAATCCGTGTTTACGAGAGAGATTGGCCGATAGTCAGAGATGTCTTGGTTATCACCCTTCTAAAAGATGAGGGTTACAATTAACATAATAAGGTGTGTGTCTACATATGGATGGACATCAAGATAAGAGGCCATGTTTTGTCAAGGTCATTAGATGAAGAAGGTGATTCAAATTAGTATTAATAATTCTACTGGGAGTCCATCTAGGCCATGACATTTGCCTCGTGGAAGCGTTAGGACTTCTTGCACTTCTTGAGGGGTGAAGGGTATGAACAAGTTTGTAGCTAAGTGCGGAAGGACTATCTTGTGTGGGACCCAAAAGAAGAGAAGGAACATAGAAATGGCAGGATTTTCTTAGTGCAAATGATAATAGAAATCATGGAAAATCTGTCTGGTGGGTGATTAATCTATCTATGTGACCCCTTGGTCAATGAGGGGGGAAATGGGAGTCCGTTGAAAACGTTTTTGAAATTTGTTTGAAAGAAAGCGTAAGGGAATTTTTTACTCTGTTTGAGCTCGAATGCAAACCTTCAGAGTATGAACTACTTATTCATGTAGGAGGTAACGCATAAGGTGGGCTTGGAGCCTTGCTATTACTTGTTGACTGTGGTAACTTAGTCGTCACTATGCTTTGTATGCAACAAACTGTGATTTTTAAGAAGGGACTTGACACTATGTGATTGACGATGTTTTTCAATGGAGTAAGGAACAAGGAACTCTTTGACATCGGTCTTTACTTCATTTCAGCTTGAGGTCGGTATTACGTGAGATACAAATTGTTCAGCCTTCAGCTTTCTGAGGAGGATGACGTTTAAACTCCAATAGTCCGGGTCGCGACATGGCATTGGGGTGGTTAAAAGGTATTAGTTCACATTGTTCGTGATCAGAGAGTCCTCGAAAGAGGATCTGGTCAAAGCTTGAGGAGATGATTGCATCCAGTTCTTGAAAATGGTAGAACTACTCAGTTCAAAATCCTCCTCCCTAGTTGGACATGAAGGTGTACGAGATTGTATTTGGTTTGTGTTTACAAAAAGTGTCCTAGGAAGGAGGTGCTTACTAGAGAAGTGTCAGGAAACACTTCACTCACAAGAGTATATTTTCTTTGCCTTGTGATCAAGGGGTCGCTCCACAAAGTTGCTACTCATCCCTAGTCTTAAGTCCACGAGCAAAGAAGCCGGCAGGAGTGGCGATGCCTTCTCATAAAGTTTTTTGTTGGAAGAATTTTGACAAGCCTTTCCTGCAATACCGAGTTGAATGTTAACGAATGAATGGGAACAAAGAGAGAGCATGTCATCCACACCGAGAGCACGGCCTTTCATGTAGTCCATTGAACCTCTCACAAGTAGGAGATCTTGTGCTATAGTTTTTGTGACAACCATCACCGTGATAAATGCACTTAGGTGATATTTTAAATGTGGCTTGATCAGTGCATTGTCATTCCTTTTATAATCTTTGCAACAAAAAACAAGATTCATAAAATTTCTAGACACCATATTTGTATTAACATTGGTCTGCATCCAGCTTACACTACTACGTTGAGCACGATGCACGAGTTGGGTCACGCTATCCGTACTTGATAGATGCACCGTCCTTGTTTAATACGGTAGTGTATGGTGCCCATAATCCACAAAATTGTTTTTTGAAGGGTATTGTGTTAGGAGTCAACATCAAAGCTGACTGCATTGTTAATGAATAAAATGCACTCCAGTCTAGTGGTCCCTGTTTTGGGAGGAGAGAAACTTATACTCACTTAAGGAACACATTAGTGTATTTTGTTCCCTATCCTACTCGTACCCCCAACATTCAAAGGGGTGTTCTTGGTAACTTTGAATTTATAGCAAAAGTACAATGTTTGTTGGGTAATGAGCATGATTTAGTAACTGAAGTCTACACAAGCACATTGTTTTGCTTATGTTTAGTTCTAAGTGAATCAAGTGCATGCTAGATTATAACGTGTGAATGAAAAATCACACCGATCAAACTTGATGAGAGTAAAAATAATAATTTTGTGTTTATGCAGGAGGCATTTCCCACCGTGGCCGTCTCATAATTTCATGTAGACAACACTTCTTGAAAAACTTCAAGGATTCAGGACAACGAACCAACACAATCATGTTGCCTTTTGTACATCAATAAAGGGAATGGAGTTGGAGAACAAAGAGTTATTTAAAAAACTCTTTTGAGCTCATAGTATTAATAGGGCTTAAGGGGGAAAAGAGTATTAACTTTGAGCCGGTTTGTACCATGATTAAGCTATTTATTGAGAAGCACTATTATTACCTAAACTCGACAAATAGTAATAGATTCAGTTTCAAGGTGTGCAATAAATTAAATTTGTGTTTCAATTGCTTTTACTTACTATGATGGGCTTTCAGATAGTTTATGATTTTGAACCAATTTCACTTCTATAAAGTGGACAGTTCAAATGAATGTGATTGTCACTATAATTTATCGATTGTCTTTCCTCCACTGTGAGAAGAATCACATGTGAAACATCGCCTAAAACTGGAGTTTTAAAGTGACACAAAAGGAATATAATGAAGTCGGCTTTTTCAAAATATCAGACAAAACAATTAAGTGTTTGAAGGCAATATATAATGCGTCTAAGAACTAAGAAACGGATTTCCATGTGTGTATTTCTAATCAACAACTTGACATTTGCCAAGAAGGAGTTTCTATTCATAAAACCTTGCCATCTCGGGAAGCCAGTAAGTACATGAAGGTATAACCGTAGGGGGGTGATTGAATGATTCATTCAATTCAAATCCTTGCTTCAACATGTTTGTAAACTTTAATGACCTGTCATAGTCTACCTTATAGCCTCGCATTCTACTACCTTGTTGAGCAAGGAAGGATAATCATAATTACTGGCACTATGATGGTGCATTACGTGGTGCCTCTACTTAATGTAGAATGTGCATATCTAAGCTATGGAATGGGAGTTTGGAAGTTAAAGAGATCAAAAACAGCCCATTAGGAGAAACCCCTTGAAGGGCTCTTGTTTTTGATCTCCCATTCATCCTGCTATCAAGAACAACATGGCCCCATGAAGAAATGACATTCATGAGAGTAATGCACTTCTCTCTTGATAACCTTTTCCATAACTACATGTGCGTAACTCATCTGGGTAGCCAAACTCGTCCTTTATATTTATGCACATTTAGAAAAGAGAAGAACAATCCTTTTCTTGGTGTAAGCAACTTGAACAAGTTGTTAAGGACACGTTTGATGGTATTCATGAGAGGTTGTAGCATCTCTGGTTATTCCTGCGCCAATTTGCCTTTTTCAACTTCGTATAATTATTCAATTTAGGAACCACATGCGTGAATGACGTCTTTCATAATAAGGAGGCAACAGAGATGTAAACACCTCATGTATATGTTATCATTTCTTCCCTTAGTACCCCCTCCAACTCCAGTTCAAAATAACGTAATCACGTTCCTTACGGGCCCAAATAGATGCCTTTCCTTTCCGTTCCAACTAATTTTAGAGGATTTTTTGTGTTTTCATAGGTGTCATAGGGTCAGATTCTGTACTTGAGGAGGTTACATGTTTTAGTCTTAACTACGTGTGTGTTTATTCATTACAGCTAAGAAATCATTTTGTCTTTGTGAATATGTTAATGTGCGGCAGGTAACCATCATAATCCTTGGAAATAATTGTGATCTTTATGATGATACCAATTGATGGTTCATGGTAAATTTTTTAGATTAAAGGAAATGTTATGAAGGGTATTTAAATCATGGAAAACGATGGCATACAAAAATATTGGTGTCCTTTGAATAGTAATACCCCTTTGTTCATGTACATCTTTTAGACCTGGCTACATATTGATCCTCCTTGTAACGCAGAATTCACTTCTACATGTTCAGATCATCTTTGTGGACCTGTATGGTAATAAAAATGTACAAAAAATAATATTCATGCTTGTTGTGGCTCATAAGAAGGGTGGAAGAATGAGTGTGAACGTGACATTAGTATCTGTGAATAATTGGTGGGGATACATCCATGAATGTTAACTTGCAAGTTACAAGTGACCTACAACCTTGTGAGGGAGAAAAAAATATGACTGTGCACATCATTGTTATTTACAGAAGTGGACGGTCAATTTTTGTAAACATCACAGTTTATTGAGACATCCTTGTAGACCGAATACTTTTACAAGAAAACCTTTCAGGATCTAGGTCCCTTCAGTGGACACTCGATGTGGAACTTTGTGTGTAGTAAAGCTACTTTTCTTGTTGTGGAGCGACCTCGCTTCAGCAAAAGCTCCCTACTCCTTTTGTCGATGTTGATGGCAACCGAATCCCATCCGCTTTGGGGGTTGTTTGGATGGACACATGGCCTCTCTGTGGTCACGAAAACGGTCAAGGAACCCAAAAGGGCGTTTGGTGAGTCAGACGACCACACAGAAGATATTTAGGAGCGAGGTTTCTCATGGGCTTCGTTAGTGGCCACGTCGACTTCGCTAATGCTCGCCAGACGACCGAGCTAGGATTTCAGAACAAGTTCGCGAAATGAACTGGACCGCTCAACGCACTAACGAGAAAAAATAAATCCTCATCCAGGGAGAGTCAACAGAGCACCTATCAGAGTAAAGAAATGATTGCAGGCCCAGTTGACCAGACAACCATTCTTGGTCAACTTGCCACGTCATTGTGTGGCCACAGAAAACCTAGTCGCGAAGGTCATATGGTAAAATCCAAACGGACCCCTGAAGTCGTTCCTCTTGTTGGGAATCGACAAGAAGTACCGGCCATATCTTCCCCCTTCGTCGCGGCGGCGTCATGGCTCCCCAAACATTTCTGGGGAGCCATGACGGAGCCTGCATCGCACCTCCAACTCGATGATAACCGATGAGAACGTCTTTCTGAATGGAGGGGGTCTTGGACACTGCTGGAAAGCGGCGAGTGCGAGTGCAACTTTCGCCAATCCAAAGGTGAACTCACCAAACGGCGCTCCTGGATGGATGGATGCCGATGAACACTACCCGTTGGACAGCGGTCGACCGTTCTTGTAATCTGTAGAAAGTGCACGCGTCAACTCGTTCTCCAAGAGTGGAAATCGTTTCCAGTCGTCGATGATGATGGACACCGATGGGCGGCTGCGATGGAGAAGTGGCCGGGGCAAGCCTGTTTCGCCGACTTTCGAAGAGCCGAATTTTCGGCTCGTAAAAAGTGGGTGTGCGAAATGGCATTTCCAAGGCACCAAGTTCCAGCCTTCGGCCACAGCTGGAAGCAAGAAGATACGAGATCGTGCGACAACGAACAAGCTTGCAGTATCCGATGAATGCCGCTGTCTGTTTTGAATGAACGACCGGACATGCGGCGACCAGGCAGGCTGTTCTGAGAAAAATACAAATGTGATCTAGTTTCGAAACGAGAAGTCAAATCTGTCCGATCGCGAAGCGAGCAGACACATATGTCCACTTTCCGTTTGAGAAGTCGGATTTGTCCCCTCGTCAACAGGAGCAGACAAAACTGGTCCGATGGAGGACGAGCACTCAAATTTGTGCCCAATCAGATATGTCCTCCGGCGAAAGGGCAGACAATTATGTCCCCCTTCCGTTTGTGACGCCACGTCACCCGCACTAATTTGCAAGAAAAAAGGCTCCGTCTACCTTTTTTTGCCTGTTCTCTCTTGGTAAACAAATAGTCAAAGTTACATGGAAAAAGTGAGACTTCACATATTTTTGTGTAGAGAAATGGGACCCAAGTTCGGGCATGGAGAAAGGGGGGAGTGAACAGGAGGACAATTCTGTCTGCTCGTTTCGCGAGTGGACAATTTTGACTGCTCGTTCAAAAATCGGACCGAAAACGATTGTTTTTGTTAGCATTCGAAATTACACATACGAAGAAGTTTTCTTCCCCCCTCATTGTGGATAGTGAGCCTTCCATGTAACAAAACTACCGTATGTCACGAGCCCAAATGTTTGCATTGCTCCTTGTTTTATGGGAAAAGCTGTTTGAAAGATCAATTAGAAACATTCAAAAGCATGCATAATGAAAATTCATCATGCGTAACATTGTCATGTCACCCACGTAGAATATGAGTACTTTTTTCTCTAAATCATGTGGAAGTGTCTTTTACCCCTACGACCATATGAAAGTACCGTAGTGTCTTTTACATTCACCTATTTTTTAGATCTCAACTAAGTGACAAGTAAATTCGACTATAATTCTTTAGTCCTGGAATGTTGGACAAGTTCGTCCAAAAGTCTCTGCATTATGTTTTTGTGGCCTACTCGTTCGCGTGGATTCCACGAGGGATTGCAAGCGGAACATGGAAATTTCACGCTCGCAGTCCCTACTAGACTCCGCACAGAATGTGAAACGGTGTGTAGAGAAAAAACTTTTCCTTAATTTTGAGAGTTACTTGTCAAAGACTACATATTTGTTTGCGTGCTAGAATGGACAAAGGAAAATAATTATTTTTGTCGAACATAAAACACACTACGGGTACAATGAAAGAATTTCGTTTTTCCCTAAAACACTAACATAAGCCTGCAACACTCATTTTCAATCCTAGCATTCTGCCATTTTCATACATGAACTAATGTTCGATAACCAAGAATTCATAACTAGTTTTGTACAGAAGTCTCTGCACCTCTTTTCTGCTATGTTTTAGGTAAACATTCTCTCAATAGCCGATAGTCTCAAAGTTAAGACATGTTGCATGTTGTGTGATGCTTGCACAAAGCACGAGTGACAACTCTACGACATGTTAAAAAAAGTCCCACCAAACATGTGTGAATGCAATGTCGCAAGTATCATCCTTTTTGTCAAGTGAACACCTAAGGATGAATTGCCACGTTTAACTTATTGACGCTCCATTCGGCGGGCCCTCATCACGGCAATGCGCCATTGTCGTGCTTCCTGTTGCTGTTGCCTGCGCACGTGATCATCGACTTCGGGAGTCTCTGCGTGCGATTCATCTCCTCCACGCACCCTCCCACCATTCAATTTACCCCATCTGCGCCCTCGTCGCCTTTGCTGCTCATGCACCCTCGCAAATTTTCGGAAGTGGTTGTTTGCATGAAATGCCTGTGACATCGGTGGTTCGTCTCGCGGGTGCTGCATTGACTGTTGTTGCTCGAAGTGCTGCTCCTGCTCTTGTTGCTCTGGTTGCACAGGCTCTTGCTATGACTGTTGCTGTTGGTGTTGCTCGCTTGACTGCGGCTGTTGCGACTGTTGCTGATGCGGATGTTGATGTGACAGTTCCTCCTCCTCCACCCCCTCCGTCTGCTGCTCCAATGGTTGTTCTTCGCCCGTGTGGTGCTCGACCCCTTCAGTACAGCCTCCCCGCACATGAGGGTCTCTCGTCCTCTTGATCCATTGTGCTCGCATCTGTGTGGAATTGCAAGAGGATCCATGGTGACGTGGAAGGTTAAACGAATATAGTGGACGAGAGAGCACGAGGAAGGAGAACGACATTCAGATAGAGATGGAAAAGCAGTTCACGCAGCACTGGAGCATCCATGCATAAATGTGAGGGAGTCGCACGATAATGTAAATAAGAAGACATGCGTACATGTAGGGTTAAGCATATGACGTTGGGGATGCTTCTAGTGGAGGGAGCGGAAGAGGGGGGAGGGGGTTTACCTTTGCACGATCATCCAACATGGTCTCAAGACGCCTCCGCTCAGGCTCCCACGCAGCTCTTCGCTCGTCCGATGTTCGAGATGGAGCCGCTGCTTGCGTGTCGTCTGCTGCTGGTGCAGGTTGTGAACGCCGTCTACGTCGCGAACCACTCTGTTGATCAGTCGATGACATGTTCTCCGCTCTGCGTCCAGCCGACATCCGGCTCGGACAGTCACGCTCGACATGACCGCGTTGTCGGCATGTCAAACACTGCCGTTTCCGCTTGTATCTTGCACTGAAAGCCTCACTTCGTTGCGACTCTGGGCGTCCGGGTGTACGTGGTTGTGCCTCTGGTGCTTCATACCCCACCGCCAAAGTCAGATTCTTATACAACACGGGTGGAAGCTGTCCGCTGTACATCTGCTTCCACGACGACGCGAGGTATGCCCGATGACACACATCTGTCACTTTCAACCCCTGTACATGCAGAAGGAATGTGATTGCGCGCACGCAAGGGAAGAGATGCTCCTGGTAGACCCCACACGTACACGACATCTCTGTCAAGTCCACGATGCGTGGCACTGAATCTTGCCTCTTTCCTGTCACAACCGCCTGCTTGCCTGGTGCCACCTCACTCGTCAAGGCGTACCTTGACACTAGCTCCAACTGGCTGTTGTACATCTCTTACGCCTTTGGAGATAACTCGCCGTTGTATGCCTCTGCTTCACGTCCCTAGTGGGCCAGAAATTAATCGCTTCCCTTGAATATGGAATGGTGTATGTACAAACCTGCACCAATGAAACAAAGCATGAAGAATAACCCCAACTCTGTCGATGCCGTCGACGACGTCGACGACGGCGACGTCGTCGTCGACGCGAAGTCGACGACGACGACGCCGTTGTCGAAAAAACATTGGCAGCAATTTGTTGGCCCTAGTGGGCCAGAAAGTAATCGTTTCCCTTGAATATGGAATGGTGTACGTACAAACCTGCACCAATCACAGAAAGCATGAAGAATAACACCAACTTCGTCGATGTCGTCGACGACGGCGACGTCGTTCACGACGCGAAGTCGACGACGACGACGCCGTTGTCAAAAAAAAATTGGCAGCAATTTGTTGGCCCCAGTGGGCCAAAAACAATTTTGCCTTCAATGTGCGCTTGCGCACAAAGAAACCTGCACCATACTCACGAAGCATCATCGATAACAGCAACGATGTCGTCATCGGCAATAAGCATCGCAACCCCAACAGGAACGACAACTTCATCGGCGACAATGACGACGATGACGGTAATTTCTCTTTCCCTCGACCCACTTGGCCAGCCCCCTTTCCTGTCTATCCTCCCCATTTCCTCTCTCCCTCCCCCTTTCCCTCCCCCCTCATGGATGGGAAAAACCGGCGACACTTTGTTGGCCCCAGTGGACCAGAACCCAAATCGTTTCGAACATTAAGAATAATGAAGTCATCGATGCCGTCGACGACGATGACGTCGTTGGCAACGACGATGCAAAGTCGACGACAACTACGCACTCATCAACAACAACCACGCGAACATTGCCGTCTTGAAGTTTCGTTGAAGCACGTCGCAGGTAAAAATTTCGGCAGCAATTTGTTGGCCCCTGTGGGCCAAAAAAAAACTTTGTCTTCAATGTGCACTTGCGCACAATCTAACCTGCACCATACCCACGAAGCATCATCGATAACGATAACGATGGTGTCATCGGCAATGATCATTGCAACCCCGACGGCAACGACGACATCACCGGCGAGAATGCCGACGATGACCGTAATTTCTCTTTCCCTCCCCCCCTTTGCAAGCCCCCTTTCCTGTCTACCCTCCCCATTTCCTCTCTCCCTCCCCCTTTCCCTCCCCCCTCATGCATGGGAAAAACCAGCAGCAGTTTGTTGGCCCCAGTGGACCAGAAATTAATTGTATCGCTTGACTGTAGAATGGTCTACGTACAAACCTTCCCCTTCCCTCTCCCCCTCCCCCCTCGCCCCTCTACTGTCGCTTCTCCATCCCCCTTCCCCTTCCCTCGCCCCCTCCCCCGTCCCCCCTCTACCGCCGCTTCTCCATCCCCCTCTCCCTCCGCCACCCACTCTCCCTCCCCCACCCCCTCTCCCTCCCCCTCCGCCTCCCCCTTCCATGCGGACTTCCCCCCTGTCCCTCCGCCTCCCTCTCCCCCTCCCCATCCTACTCCGCCTCGTCCTCTTCCTCTCCCGCCACCTCCCTT
>SZWC01021147.1:2246-18778 GCA_023375785.1 Penium margaritaceum | reverse complement strand
TTTTTTTTTTTTGACTTTGTAACAGCATAGACAAGGCATGGGTTACATCGCCAGGTACATGAGAAAACACATATGTCAACAATTGTTTTGAGTCCACTTCTATCCTGCCACGTGGGATAGCAGGGTCTTTTGTAGGTTCACATGAAGTCAGAAAAAGGTTTTATACAAATCTGCGTGAAATGCATTGATTCCTTGGTGGAAAAGTCTGAGGCATTTATTGCAAAACCTATATGGTGATTTTGTGGAGAGAGACTTGCATTGTAAAAGTCCACAGAGCTTGATTGTGTGACTGTTGAGACAAAAGAATAGCTTTGATGATAAAGGGGAGCAACTCACAGACATAGCAAGCAAGGGGTACAACATCAATCATGGAGACCTCAGCCTCGTAAAGGTACTTGGATATAAATTTTCATTAAAAATGTTGGATATGCTATGTGCGAGTGCTTAGGTTAGGGGGTTCCATGTGTGGTGTGGAGAAATGGAAACCCAAAGGGATATCGAGGGAAGATTAGCTGCCATGTATGTAGTGGAGAGGATAATACAGTGATTTTGAGAGATTTTTCTGTAATGGATGCGGACCCTTTGATGATCTCCATGAAAGTGGGTTTGATGGAGCAGCCCTGAGTAAAAACGGATTTATCTAAGTGGATAAGGTGTGGGAGGATAGTGATTAGGCAACCTACAAGTATATTTATAGGGACTCCAAATTTTGCACTAATTAAAGAGATGGACGTGTAGTTTGAAATTTTCAAGCTACACATTTAAACTGGACCCAAACTCTCCATTTTCTAAGGGTTTTCATAGACTGAGCAAGGGAGGAAGAGGCAATTGCACAGGTGTGATTGGAAAGCATAATGCTAAAGATGTTTATGATTTGTGATAGGAGGGTGGAGAGCTCTCTAGTGGAATTCCCCAAGCATCCCAATCAGGCGAGGACGTTATTAGCGAGAGAGGTAATAGGTGACGTGAATTATTTCATCAGTGTAAACTTTTCAATGGTACAGAGGAGGCTACAGGTGACAGAGGCATGGGTAATATAGTGAGATACTAAAAAGAAAGGTTGGGTCAGAAAACATCATTTACTATTCTCAAAGAGATATGTAGAAAATTATTGAGTAATCGATCCATTGAATACTTGATCAGTGTAAAATTGTCCTTCACATAGGAGAGATATTGTGAATGTTTGTCACTGGTATCTGTATACACGATCCTAACTTTTCCAGTTGTTTGAGGGACATGAGAGGCCTCATTTTGATGCATGGGTTGCCGAGTGTACTGGTATGAAAGAATCAATGCATTGGGCAGTATCACAGCAAGAGGGTTCTTTCCCCATTGGTTCTCCTTAAGATATATTTCTGGCCCTTGCCTTAAGGGTGGCCCAAACTCTAATGGATATGAGGTTGCAAAGAGTCTCAGTAGTTTTGAGTTGGCTGAGGAGGGATGTGTTTAGCATCCAGTATAGCCACAACGAGGCAACAAGGGATGGACGAGATAAACTGTTTCTGGTCGAGCGTGGTACGGAAGGTCAAAGAATACAAGTAGATGTTTACAAAAGATGAAGGAACTTACATCATTTCAATGGCATACCGTGACAATGTGCGATCCTCCACCCATCGGAGGGATGTAGGTGTAGGACCATCTGGATGGGTGAAAGTGACAAAAGATACCAGTGTTAAGCTATTAAGTCAAAAAACCTGCCCATAACGATGGAGATAACACCATGTCATCCTAAGAACTTGAAAATGTTGTGTTGAAGGAAGCGGGTGCATGCACACATTAAGCGATAACGTACACACTCATCAGTTGAAAAGCTAATTCTTCAATTATGGAGTGAGAAATGATATTCCCGGGCTATCATGAAAATGTGTGTGTTTACACGTGAACCTCATTAGGGATACAAATTTTGGTAAAGTTCCATGACTGTTGTATGGGAACCTTTGTCCATTGCGCTCAAGGAATATTCCTGTCCTGAGAAACGAAGGTCTCTGCGAGGAATCCCAGAGAAGAAAGGTACCATGGCTCTGGTGATGAACATAAGTAACAGGGGGTCCCATTTCGGTCTAGGACCCAGGCTATTAACATTGAAGTACGCTATCCGGATAACAGGAGATTGGTATGGAACCAGAAGGTAACATAGAATGCAATGAATTGGGAGAGAGCGATGGGTTCTTGGTGGGGAGATCAGAACCATTTATAGATGTATATTTGAGAGGCGAGTGGGGTTGAGAATTACTATATGCTATTCCAAGGGAATCAGTTGCCAGTTTTTGTTGCTTTTCTAGGGCTCATTCTCAAGGGAAAACTTTAGTACAAATTCCATGCATTCAGGGGATGAGATGTTACGCTTCAGGTGAAGGTCGCGATGTTGTTTTGATGGTGAGGTGCATTCGAAGGGGGATAAACTGGGAAGGCTTTTTTGTTTTCTTTTTTGTTTCCTGTGGATTTCTCTATCTCAGACACAATTTCTTTTGCTTTATAGAAGGCTTCAAAAAGTTTCCCATGCATTTCCAATTCCATAGACACCTAAGATTAAGGAGTGGTTCATACGAAAAACTACATTATGGCTAGTCCTTGAGTGGAAATGCACAAAAGGGTTTTTGCGATAGTGAGTACATTTCTCATCGTGAAACACATGTGACATAGGGCTTGGGTACATACAAAAACTTCAAGAGGGAGTCTAATACACACTTAAAGAAACGGAGAAAACAAAGGTGAGGAGGTAAAGCACCCATCGAAGCGGGTCATTGACGTGTGTTGCGCATGAGAGATGCATATCACATGGAAGCTTTATTCCATACCCAGATTATTATACGGATTGCGTTAGTGGAGGAGGCGCATAAGCACGGTGGTAGTGGTGCTCTCCAATATGCAGGTTCGGGCAGACGGCTGGCCGGTCTGCGTCTCATGGAGGAGGGCTCCACGGTGCATGGGAGACTTGAGTTGCATGGTGGTAGACGTGAGAAACCTCTCGTTGGCTAAGTTACAACCAAGGATGGAAAACACCCATCACTCAATGAAATTTTCTACCAATGATAAGGTTAGGCCATGTTGGATAAGAGAATGGTCTGTAAATTTGATGTTAGAGGGAAGGAATATAAAAAAACATGAGTAACACCCATGGGAAGTGACATCAAAGGACGATGTGGGGGGTGATGGTTGGGGAGTAATATAGGCCGAAGAGAGGTTGGCTGTGTTCCATGCTAAAGACAGTTTCAATGTGACACTCATAATGATTTGGTGATGTGGCTATTGTTAACGCAATACGAGTATGAATAGGCCATAAATATGGTGCTATCACATTTGAAGGTGGACATGTGGATGAATACGAGGTGGTTGTGACTACAAAGGGTAATGGACACAAAGAGGCCCTCAAAATTAGGGTTGTCATTGTGAGGGATGGGGATAACATGTAGTATACAGTCGGGTACACGTGTGATGGAGTCCTTGAAAAACAAGAGGTTAAATAAGTCTTTCAACATGAGGCATGTACCAACAAGATTTTTGTAACTCTAAATGGTTTTCACCCCATCACCTTCAAAGAGGAGCGGGATGTCATGCAAGATGAAGACCAGAGGCAAGGGAGGCTTTCTGAAATTATTTAGAAAACCTTTTATAAATAACATTTCCATAAATATTTATGTATATCCCTGACATAAAATGATAGGACGGAGAGAATTGCCTAGTTATCAATCGGAGGAACTTCAACGTGAGCTTCGGACGAGCACTCAATGAGTAAGTAAGGCTCCCAAATTTTTGTTTTTCACATAACATTTTTGGTTTCTGGATAGGTGGAAAATTTACATGGAAAATTGATTGTATGGCCTTGTTTATGTCTGATGCATTTGAGAATTACTCAAACAGAAGTGGCTGGTAACTTAGTTGGTAGAGGAAATGGATGGTTCAAATCACAAATGAAAATTTGAAGTTTTAGGAATAGTGTCAACATACAAATGTACCCATCGACAGAAGAAGACAGATATTGGTGACACCTACTAAGAAGATTGTGAAATACTTCACTGTTGGTACCTAACCTACCATACACATTTCCCTTGTTTTGTAAATGGAAATACGCATATGTCCAACATGCTTCCTACCCATTGAATCTTCATCTGAGCGATTTGGATGCTCCAATTGATTGAGTTACTGGTCATTTGTTTTCTGGTCTTGTCTGAATGTGTCTAGATGCAAATGCATGAAGCTTTAGCGAGGATAGGATCATTTGTTCTCGTAACTTGTCCACGTTCCTCAAACCTAGAAATCCTGTCCAAAACTTTAAACATTCATTTATTTTCTTGATTGAAATCATGACTTAACTGTGTTATGAAATTCAATCTCAGGTCTGATAAACTCGGTGTCCAGAATGATTAAAGAAACAGGGCCGAGGTTCTGTTGAAGATTCTGAATAATGTTACACACACCTCTAAAGAAAGAGTGTAAGATATTTTTAATTATGTTGGCTTCTACTAAAGAACAATATCAAGGAGAATGCCCAAAAGGGTACATTAATGTGTCATTTTGTACGAGGGGCACGCAGGAATCTCAACACTCTGGAGGGGCAAGAAAATTTAGCAACCTTCAGAAAGAAAGAAAAAAAAACATATGTCACTTTGTGAAAGGGAACTCAGAACTGTCATGGAACAAGACGTTACATTAGCATGTCCAGTGTGAAAATCCATAATGAGATACCCACCATTATCTATGAATTCTCTTGCTAGGGAAACACAACTCATGGAATCTAAGATGTTTCTTCTAGAACTTGAGCACCAATCTAGCTTGAGAAAAACCAGATCATTACAATGAAGTGATGTTCCCTGTTTACTGCCCGCTGCGTGCTCTCCAACGTTGGTCCTTGAGAAAGACCGACACTTTGCTTCCAATGAAAAAAAGTTAGGTTTCTCGTGTATGTAACCCAAATACCCAAGTGTTTGCTTTTCCAACGAGAGAAACTATCGGGAACAATGGTCAGCTCATTTTGGATTCTTTTATTTGGGTATGTTTACGGTGTGCTCCCTCTAAAACGTGATAAAATTGGAAGGCCTTTTCAAAAACTTACTGATTAGTGCCTTGAAATTCCCCTCCTATATAGTTGGCAACTTAATGTGCCCCTCCGGAAAAATGACAAATTTTCCATGCTCCGGAAAAATGACAAATTTCCCTACGAGGATGTAACGACAAGCCTTTGACCAATGAGTTCGTTTAAATTCAATGAATCCTTGAAAATGGATTTCTTGGTTCATGTTGTCTTGTTCCACTAAAAACATGAGGGGGAGAACATGCCCTTTGATCAAACGACTGTGGAGTTGGCGATGATAGTGTTGAGCCTAATGGAACACGGACGGTAAATAGGTAGAAGATGTGGGAAAAAATGCAATGCGAGGATTTGGCTCACTTGAGCAATTTGCAGTTAGTAGTAAATGTACTTTGATGAGAAGTGTCAAGACTTCCGATCACATGTGTGCGACTAATTCTACTAAAATGAGGCACAATTAAGGCAGGAGGCATTAAGGTTGAGAAACAAGCGCGGGGATGCGTCGTGAGTGGTTGCAACAAGAAGCTTCGCCAAGAAGCCAAGGTGCTTGGAGTTTGGCATCAAATACTTGAGGCACAATTTTATAAAACATGGAAGTCAACAAAGAGTCAACATGCTTTGAAACGCTTCTATAAATGACTCCGGGAGGTCGTCAAAACTGTGCAAAAATCCAAGAAACTAACACCGAGATTTGGGACAGATAGCCAAACCCTCCTTGACCATCATAGCATAACCCGAAGACAGTCGCACAGTGAGCTATTTTTTGTCAAGAAAAATATTCGCACTCACACAGACAAGGGAGTAAGGTACGTCTAGTATGCAACACTTATCCCGGTTTAGTCGTGATGTCCTATCGTATTAGCCGACGTATGTCAACGACACTTGTAATAGCCATTGATAAGATAATCGACTTATCAAAGGTTGTCGTATGGTTCCAAAATGTTACGCATGGCGTCGTAGCCGTGCCATTTGACAAGACGTTGTATGGAATTTCCATGACATTGATGTCCAAGGATATCCTCAATGATATACTCTACGTCTCCTTCCTTTTGGATTTGAGCCAGTAGAGATACATCTTTGCATGGGGTCCTTGTGGTGTTGAAGCTTGGTGACGTGGAAGACTGGATGAATCACCATACTGTTCAACAAGCAAAATCAAGTGACCATTAGGTTTTGCATATGCTTGATTTTGAATAATCCCAAAAGTTGATGTTTGGGTTTTTCTGGAAGTCTTTTTGTTGCATTTTGAGGTTTGCCAAGCTGAGTTGGATGCGATTGCAAGTGTTCAAGATGTTGGAACCGCGATGTTGATCTATTTCTTGCTTCATTGTAACTGGCCTCCTTACAAGGGACCCACGTGTTTCCTCCTAGACACCGGTAATATCGCAACGATGGGTGTCAACCACAGGAATGATGCCCTTGTTTTGCAATCATACGGAAGATGTAGAAAGCCTTTTTGTATACCACCTTGAACAAACTTTTACGCATTACAGTGTAGGTTGTCCAATCACATGCGAGCTTGGAGGTCAGGAGTTTTATTGCCCAGTCAGTTTAGTGGGACTTGCATTACATATGGAGGAGTTTTTTTAGCGTGTGATTGGTCTACTTACTTTGTTTGCTGTTTTCATTCTTGAACGTCATTGCTAACTGTATCCGGCTTCCATAATGCATCACTAGTTTACACCAAAGAGTGCCTGGTGCAACGGCCCTCTATTTCACTGGTGATGGTATGTGGCATGCCATACAACAGTACGATGTTGTTTAGAACAACGCATGACTTTCTCTTGGCAGTCAGGGTAGTCATTGTGATGGGAAAATGAGACATTTTTTAATCATATCCACCACCACAAGGATATCATCATAACCCTCTCAAGTGGATGGCATTCTTGTCACTTAGTCCATGCCGATACCATCGATGTTTCCTCTGGAACAAGGGGCGGCTTGAGTAATCCTGGCAGTTCTCTGCAAGGAGATCTATGTCGCTAAGAGGTTTCACAGAATTCACACAATGACGCTGTGGTGGTCTACATCCGGCCGAAAAAGTACCACTTCGAGAATTTTTTTGCCAGTTCTTTGAGAATTTGTTTGTCTCCAAAACTTCCACCTAGACCGGTGTCGTGGCACCCTTCGAGGAGCATGTGGTGAAGCTCACCGCTTGGGGGGATTACCACCTTGCGAGTGAATTTTCGTTGCAAGTAAGATGCGTCATACAAAGATATCACCATGTCATTATCTACATACTATTCATAACAATGTGTTGACAGCTATGCCAATGCGTGCCAATTTGTGCTCTGGAATGTTTCATGACTTGTAGTCTGAATCCATTTCGGGAATCAATCGTTTCCTGATTTGAAATAGAAGAAACCACGTCAATCCGTCGTCTTAAATTTGTTTTTGGAGCCAGGAGAAGGTCATGCTCGACCCCTGACCTCTCGGTTTCCAGTGTCGGTGGTCATCCAACACCGGAGAATCGGTCATTCACATGGCCGTTTGAGGCCACGGGAATGCATTTTGGATTTTTTTGCGTCATCGAGTGGTAAACATACTCCAAGGAATTACTCAGTGAGAATATCTAGCTTTGAGCCAAATGAATTTTGTCATGTTCCCAAACATTAACATAATGAAAGAATCATTGTGTAGTAGGGTGCACAATGTAAGGATATTGTTCCATCTACAATGTCTTGGTATCAAACATGATGTCCAGGAGCCGGCGGAGGGCGCTGATCGACTTTGCTTCTTTCGACCAATACTCCATGCTGCGGTTAAAGTTAGACTCAAGGAACTCCATGTATTGAGTTTGTTAATGTCCCATGTTTGACTGATTCTTCAGATTCTCGAGTAAGTGGTGGTCGTTGTGGATGATGCAACATTGGCATTGTAGATAAAACTTCCACATTTTAAATGTATGTACAACCATCAAAGGTTCTTTCTTGTGCATAGTGTAATTTGTTTTGGGCCAACACAATTTGCACGGCATAGAAGCAATGTGCTTTTCTCAACCACCGTGGTCTTGGAGGAGAATGGTCTTGAGCGCTCAACCCAATGCCCCAATAGTCATGACATAGTCTACTGCTGAAATTGCTAATCGCGTGGGTGACGCTGAGGTCATAGCAATCTGTAGAAAAGTAAGTGTTTCTGGCTTGCTATCTGCCTAATTCCATAGTCTGTCTTCTCTAGTGAGACCGTAGATATGCACGGACCATGTGGCGTAGTCCAATACAAATCGTCGATAACAATTGTACAAGCCTAAGAAAGCCTATACGTCTAGAAGATTTGTTGATGTCATCCAAATGGCGACTACCACTACTTTTCTGAACCATGGTGATCCGTTTGCAATTGATGATCCAACAACTTAATCAAACGGAAACTGAAGTCACACTTCAAGAGTGTTCCAAAGTATTTGTCTCTTTGCAAGTAATCCAGATACCCTTTAGAGGTGTCCACCGTGCTTCTCAGGGATATGGCAATATACCAGAGCATCACCAGATAGAAGACCATGGAATCATTAAGGTAGGACAAACAAATGTTGGTCATTACCATCATGAACGTCGTACGGAAATTTGCAAGTCCAAACGACATGACCATGAGGTCAATGTACCTGTGGCAAGTTTTTCATGTTGTTTTCTCAATGTTGGCGTGGTGTACATGGATTTTTCGGTAGCCATTTTCACGTCGTCTTTGATAGAAAAAGTTTGCACATCATAGTTGGCCAAAAGCCAATGGGTGCGAGGTAGAGGGTAGCGGTTTTTTATGGCGATGTTATTCAATGATCAACAGTCAACATACATACGCATCTAACACATCTTTCTTTTACGGAAGGCAATGGAACAACATGGGATGATGTGGACAGTCAGATGAATCTTTGCTCAAGGAATTTGTCCACCTGGGGCTTCAACTCCCTCAGCTCGTGGTCGGTCATTCGATAAGCTCCCTTGACCGTTGGTTCACTGCCTGACTTGAGGTCGATGTAGCATTCCACAATTTCTTGTAGAGGGAGTGTGCATGGAATTTTGTCAGGGAAGACCCCTACGAGTTCTTGATGAGTGGTTTGAACTCTTGCGGTATGGCTTTGAAATTCACCATTGTAGACGGTGACGAGGCTAATGATGATGATGAGTCACCTACCATTATTCATTTCTTTGCCCTCATCCACGTGGATGAGACACCCATGTACTCATCTCCAGACACATTGCTTGGCCATGCTCAGCAATATTGAATACACGTTATGTCATTTTGTGGCCTTCACAACTTCCTTTACGATTTTCACCTCTCTTGCTCACGATGCCGTTTGCGCTTTACAAGCGGTAGGTGTTGCGTAGTGGTGCTAAATTCCATGTAGACCATGTATCTGCTCTTGTATACTTGTGGATTGTGCCAGGACAGGCAGTGTCATGCAAGGATTACTTTGTGGCCACTCATTAGGAAAGATCTCCAGGCCACTACATCTTGAATGTCTTCCACTTGCAGCCATAGTAGTTTGCATAGTCGACAGATTTACAACTCTCTCTCGACCGTCCTTCCTTCGATTATCCTCTGTTTGGCTCATAAACCAACCTTTGGAACCATGACGTTTCTTTATTAAGCTGTGAAAGACCCTCCATCAAGTAGTGTTGATGCCGTTTTGCGACTCTTATGACCCCTTGGTTGGAAAGTAAGCACGATTGCTGATTGGTCACTCTGATAAGTCCCATTGATTTGAACGATCTCAAATACCCTCCTCTCTTATGTTGTCAGCCATTTAGAAGGACAATCAGTCGGTTCAAACTATTTAAAGGGGCCAAGAGTTTTTTCATATACTTATGTCCTATGTAGTGACCCTTCTCGTCAAGTTTTTGCTCAAAATTCCTTCCCTTTCTTCCTAGTTGCGGCTCCTACCACAATCATGTGAGACATGTCCGGTTTTTCTAGAGGTTCATTGTAGCTATCCATCTTCCTCGTCAACACTATCGATTTTCAATGGAATAAATTCCTTTGATGCTTGGTTCCTCCCTCCACCACGTTCAGTGTGGATTTGGGATTGCCAACCATATGATTATTGGATCTGAGCATTGTAGTCGGCGCTGTCAATTCTTTTGCCTTGCAAGTGAAGCGGCCAGTTGAGGTGGTGATTACATCATCATGCTGACCCCGTATGCGTATTTTGATATTCCCATCCTAGTAAGAGTGAGAAAACTGTACAACTTTGAGCTAAATACCAGGTCATTGTATGCAGGGAAGTGAAAGGTATGATTCTGGAAAAGTGAGGACACGCCTGAAAAAAATAGGAGACGTACCACTCTGACCCCAAGTATGGCGGAGCAAATTTCTCGCCTTTGATACATGGTTAAGCAATGAGACAATGGTTTCTGGAATCCATTGATGCCTTCAATGGCGTATGGAGGCACATTTGCAAGCAAGGGCGATTCAGACGGTGATGACCCTCGCTGGCAGTACTGGAAGTGGCACTCACATATGGGTAGTGAGGCACAAGCGGGCAACAGGGACCGAGAGGGAAGTGCTAGGCTTGTGGTGAAAAGGATCATCGCAAGTGGAATTGCCCCAACCACAAGGCACAATAGAGAAACGAGAAATAGTAATGATGGTATGATCTTATCCTATGATTGTTTTGTCTACAAGGAAAAGGACCAGCTTTGAAAGCGTACCACCAGGGACCAGCCTCCAGTGTTGTGGACTGAAGGTAAGGCTAGGTAGTTTCCGAGGATCATCCTAGAATTGGATCTTGAGATTGTGGAGGGGAACTTCAAGGATTCGAGAAAGCTACACTGTCTGTTGGACGCCGGCATATGCCATAGGTTATTTGAAGACATGTTGGAAATGAGGTTGGAGCTCACACGATAGCCAAGGACGTTGGCCAAGATGTAGCAAGTGCCTTGAGTGGTGAAGTGCTCCAGGCCTCTCGTCAAGCAAAAGGTCTACGTGGGTGAGTTGGTGCGTGGCATCAAGTCCCACACAACTGCTTGATTAGCTTTGATTTGTTACACACTTGGAAGCTAGAAGTGAATTTGAGGTAAAACTTGGTGGTCGTGGAGGCAAGCAGGAATAACATCACTTTGCCAATATGACAGTGTGAGGAGAAGGATTGAGACATGGCAGAAGCAGGAACTCAGACTTGTGTCATCAACTTGCAACAATGGAAGCGGTACAAATGCAAGGGTGGCCAGGTCTACTTGGCCTAGGTGTGTCTGTGACAAATTAGCAAAGTAATATATCATAGCGGTTGAAGCAGCGGAGGAGCAGCCATTGGAAGGTGAGTGAGCTCCATAATAACCTCTTGGTGTTGGAGAGGTGCTCATGGAGTTTGACGACATTTTTTGGAGGAGTTACCGAATGTACTGCTATTATGGCGTGACATTGACCACAAGACAGGGGTGGTGCTTGGGTCATCACCAATGGTGCGGTCTTAGAAACGCATAAAAAAAATGAAGCTTACGAAGATTAAGAAGCAGTTGGAAGATGCTAAAAGGGGGTTAGTTCAACTACCCAATCCACGTGGAGATGCTTGCAGTGGTCCATAAATTCAGGCAGTGGAGGTACTACATCAAGACACGGTAGTGTGTGGTGCACATGGATCACTATCCGCTTAAGTACAAGTTGCAGACGAACGTGAGCAACCGTGAAGTATGGTAGATGCAGCTTCTGAAGGGCAGCTTCTACTATAAAATAAAGTACAAATCAAAGAAGATCAATCTAGAGGAAATGATTTTGCGTCATGCGGAGTTGGGCGTGAATGCAATTACAATGCTGGGGGGATCTTTCGTTATCCACATTCTGTTTTTCCATGGGTATGCAAGGACTAGGACTGTGCCAAGAGTGTGGCAAAGGGGTGCAAGTAGGACGACTTGTATCGGCGGAGGACAAAGGGAAACAAGACTATGATACCAAGGAGTGCGTCGCTGTGGTAGCCTTTGTTGGAGGAGGCGTACGCCTCCCACTACAATGGTCATTTCAGCCATGACAAGACATTCAAAATGCGTGCGTGCTATTATTGGTGGGCAATGATGGGAGTAGATTGGGAGTAAGTGAGCAACTGTGAAATGTGTAAAAGAATGAAGTTGTTGAGGGTATGGACACATGAAGAGTTGCAGCCGCTACTGATTCCGTAGCGACCATCGAAAACATCTCACCCAACATTATATGGGGCCATCTACAAAGCGCGATTGAAAACACTCTGGTGTTGGTGGTGGTGGACAGGTTTCGCAAGATGACACACTTCATTCTATGCATAGAGAATGTCACAATAGGAGATCGTCTCAAATCCTCTTGCAACATGTCATCAAAATTCATAGGGCACCAAAGTGCATTTTCTTCAATCGTAACCTGTGCTTCATCTTTCGGTTTTGGGAGAAGCTCTCCAAGAATCTATTCACCCATGTGGCTCTTTCATACGCCTACCATCCCCAAATTAATTGCTAAAAGAGCACACCAACCAGAACATGGAGCAATTGCTGTGGGGGTTCTTGGAGTTGGATTGGGAGGGAGAGAAACGTAAGATGTCGGTGGCTAAGTTTGCATACAACTTTGTGGTGTATGCCTTTACAAGGAGGTCTTCCTTAAAGGTGGTCTATGGGTTATAGCCTACATGTCCCTAAGAAATGGCAATAGGATCAAGCCTAGCCGAGGTGCTACAGTTCATACATGACTTCATGGAGATGTGGCAAAGTGCACATGACGCACATCATAAGTACAACAAAAGATGAAACTATAAGAGGAAAAGAACGTGTCAGTTGAGGATATTGGTGGGTAAAAAGGTGCAACTAAGCTTAAAAAACACGTAGTCAGTTGGTAGGCAACAACAAGCTTGAGTCTCAATGGATTTTTCATTTTATTAAGGAGAAACAATCCATTGTGAGCTACGAGTTGGAGCTACTTGCCCACTTCATAATCCATCCGGTATTTCATGCTTCTCTCCTTAAGGCGTATGAGGAGCCATATATGCAGTGTATGGCGTGTGGATATGTTCTGTTGAATATGTTTGTCCTTTGTTTAGTATTGTAGGACGGACGAGGGATTCCCTGTCCTTTGTAGAGGTATGACCCATTGGTCTGTTGTTGGGTGAATAAACTATTTCCAATCTCATGTGAGGTATGACTTGTGAGTACACCATGTGGGTGAATGGTTAACTTGGCCCTTTTTTCATTTCGAAAAAGTGAGGTCATGATTTTGATTATGGCCTCGTGAACATCTTGGCTATGAAGGAATCTTCCAAGAGAGAAAGTCCATAACTTCTTGGAAGCTACATGGTTGGTCTGTCACCTTGGCACTACAATGATTATGTGTCTAGTCCACAAAGGAGATGAAAGAAAACATAGTAGCAAAGGTATCCACGTGGACCGGGACACCTACGACATTTGCCGTTGTCCTAGAGGACTTCGGGCCACACGTGAAGAAGCTCAAGAAGATTTCTCTTAATGAAATACCCTGAGAGTTACATCTGTAGCAAAGCATCCATCGCCAGATAGACCTCAAGCTAGATAGGAGATCGACAATGAAGTGGACCTATTGGATGAGCGACAATGAGATGACTATATCAAAAAGGCACTTGGACAAGATGCTTGGTCTGGGGTTCATCACACCATATACGCCACCTTAAGTGACACTTGTACTTTCTATGGGAAAGAAGTCTAAAGAGATGCAGATGTGTGTGGACTACCAAGTATTGAATGCCATCACCATCAAGAACTGCTACCCCCTTCTGCAAGTAGATGAAGAATTTGACCATGTCGGCGTGCACCAGCTTTGACCAGAATCAGCATTTGTAATTTCTATCATCAAATGTGCGTAATTGATAGGGAAATTGAGAAGACGATATTCTACACAGAATATAAGCACTTTGAGTTCATGCTCATGTCGTTTAGACTTAGAAATGCACTTGTAACATTCATTGCGGTAACGAATAACATTTTGGCCATACCTCGACAACTTCGTTTTTATATACCTTGACGACATCCTCGAATACAATTACATCCAAGAGGAGTAGGGTAGAAATCGGTGAATAGCTTTCAAGATTGTATTGTGATTCCTATTGAAAACTCTCAAATGCCACTTTGATCAGGATCGAGCGGCCATATCATTGGTGGTGGACGAATCACTGTGAACCCAAAGAAGGTGGAGGCAGTCGCGGATTGGCCGACGGTAACCAACGGTCAAAATGTCAAAGCGTTTTTGGGACTCTTCAACTACCATCATTGATTTGCTAAGGAAAACGCTTGAGTGTTTGTGCCTCTCTTCAACCTGACTCGTAAAACCACTCGTTGTGGGGACAACAAACCATAAGAGTTAAACTCTTTGAGAAACTCTTTGCTAATCCTACGATTGGCGGCTCTAAAGATGGACTGTATCATGGCCACTAACACATTTGATCAAGCTATGAAATGTTTCCTTCATCGGGATTACAAGAGTGGAGAACAATCGTTTACATGTAGGTTACAAAAATTACATGGGCTAGAACTCAACTACGCTCTATACAAGAAAAGCATGCTCGCATTCTTACACGCATTCAATACATTGCAATGTTACTTTTCTTTCAAATAAATTGCATCATTTGCACCGAACATCTCTATCACTACAGAGGGAACAACATGCCGGTTTCTAAAACGGATAAGGTTGCACGGTGTGCCATGTACCATCACAAGTGAGAGAGACGGTCGATGAACAAGTCATTTTTCACGCAGTCCAATGATACATTATGGCCGTCACATCTAGCTATAAACATCATCACATCCTCAGCTCAACTGGCGGACTGAGCGGACCAATGAGACTCTCAAACAACTCCTCCGCATAGTTTGGAAATCACACAACACTGATTGGGCAATTGAACAGTCAGCAGCCAAACTTGCATACCACCTCGCAATTTCCATTGTAATGGGTAATCGTCCATTCCAACTGGTGTACGACAAACTTCGTATTGTCGTTTTCTACCAACGGGACTTTCCCAACATTTTGGAGGAAATACGTGAGACCCTCCCGGAGACAACGCATTTATGTAACGAGAAATTGATTGAAATCGCAATGATGACATGTTCAACGTAGGCAATCGCTACCTATTGAGCAGGGCGAATATCAAACTCTACAGAAAAGACTTTGCAAAAGCTCCAACTCTGATGGTTGGACCATGTGAGAGCAAATGAATGCACACTCTTGTCGTCGCTCAAATGCGCCTAACTGATATCATGACTATCCACCAAGTCTTCCACAAAAGCAAGGTCAAGGACTAACATGACCCTAGGGAGAGCTCCCCTAGCCGAGATGTTGCTCCCTCGACTCCTATCCAAGTGACTGGAGACATCCTCAAACATCGACATTATGGGTAATCGGCCGAGTTTATGATCAAGTAGCATGGCCACGATGCTTCACAAAACAACCAGGGGCTTTTGTTAAACCAGCGAGACGTCGGTTATGTGAACGACATGTCTTATCGGCGCCACTGACCTACGTTTTTTGATGCGCCTAGACGCCGGGACTAAAAGGGGAGGAATTATGATGTCCATGACGTACACGAGTCTGTAAACTATGCGAGTGGGAATATTTTCCCCTTAAATTCATGGCCCATTACACGTCGACCTTGAGTTTTACGCCATTTGGCCGAGGGTATTTTGGGAACCTTTTATGACCTTAAGTGTTTTGCTTCGGAAGGCTATGACACTTTTGAGCACTCTCTAGAAGGGTCGATAGAAGTATTGCAAATAATATCAATGTTTCGATATTTTTTGATCAGTTTCTTGATGATGTGTGACATTTATAGAACCATGCCCTTACATTCTCGAAACCTCCTGACTTATCGGTGGAGTTTTTTCAAGCTACTACTCGCTATGGTATTTCACACACGTTGCTCGACTCGAAAGCTCAAGACCCAACTTATGCCTCATTGTGATTCTTGCAACTATATGCATCTGCTTGACATATGCAAAAGTTGTCCTTAAAGTACACTTCTCAATGAAAACTATCCTTTTGTCACTTATCCCTGTATAGTTTTCTGCTCCGCATCTCATCCGCGTGAGCTACCCAAATTCTGCTGGGCGGAACAATAAGCTGTTGAGGACTTCTGCCGTTCAACTAGCGAATCGGGCAGCTCCGAAGTACACCCTGAGCGACATCCAGACGCGGTACATTTTTGAGAAAAATGTACCGCTCGAGGGGTATGATTGCGCAAAGCCGGAAAACATTTGCGACATTGTGATCACGTAGCAAGTTTGACGGCCGACGCGCGAGGTTGACGACAACTTCCCCCAGCCCTTGTCCGTTTCGGAACACGACACCAGGGCCCTTGCCCTGGTGTCAACTCCGGCTTTTCTGTCCTCCACACTAGTCAGACATTGGCCCTGATCCTGGACACACATGTCGACCGCCCCAGACGGCGACGACTAGCCGCCGGGCTCTAGACAGACAGGCTTCTGCCTCCCCTACGGCATCTCGCCTCGACACCGGCTGTCCGTCACACAGTCTCCTCACTCACTCTCCATCTATCAGACTCTCTCTCTCTCTCTCTCTCTCTCTCTCTCTCTCT
>SZWC01021144.1:0-31580 GCA_023375785.1 Penium margaritaceum | reverse complement strand
ACCGTGTTCCAAAGCGCAGGTCGTGTGCTCGAGGCATGGTCACGCGCCGGAAAACTTGTTCTACGATTTCGGGGGCATTGATGGGGAGCTGCGCGCGTTTGCTGCCGCCGCCGCTGCAGCATCAGGCTCTTCCTCTGCGCCGACGCGCACGGAGGAGGAGGAGGAGGAGGAGGAGGAGGAGGAAGAGGAGGAAAGCCATCGTCGGAGGCTCTCTCCGAAAGAAGCCCTGCAAGACCTCGCCATCATCGAGTCTTGTCTGGCGTCATCCGATGCCGGGGGAGGCGCTGTAGCCGTCCCGCGAGCTGTCTCTTGAAGTGTGTCCTTTGTTGCGGATGAGATGTTGCCATGTATTGGAATATTGCTGAGGCTGCTTCATGGTGCACAGCAAGGTCCAAGAACTGAAACCAACAATACATGGTAGTAGCTGCTGAAATCAGGAGTAACTTGGTTGTACATCCTTAGGCTGTTGAAAGTGACGTATAGTGTGCAGGGAAGGTTCAAGCAACAAGCCATTAAGACTACTTGATTTCATGAGGGTCTTCTGCGCATTCTTGTTCATGCCCAGACACATGTCTGGAGTCTGACAATTGGGATCTCGCAGGTGACGAATTCCCTTTGGATTCGTCCGAGTACATGTCACCCTTGCCTACATGTGGGCATAAATGAACCAAAAGGTGGCGCTCAATCGTGATCAAGCCAAGTCTCGATCTCCACTGTCTTGACGTTTTCTCGGTTCATCATCTCCTATTGCCCCACAGAAGACAATCTCCGTCTGTCTTGCACGGGAGGAACTGGGATTGAGACATGTCATGTGTCGAGCGAGATTGGGATGAGAATCTCGTAACGCAGTGCGGTTCTCACTTTCCTTTCGATGACCCCTGCCACGCGTGCCAAGGCTCTAAGAATCAATTACACACAAGAGCCGTCAACACAGAAATCGGGGAAATCTGTTGCGCGGCACATTGCTTTGAAATAGTCGCAGAGGGGCAACATGAACATCCGAGATAAAATCGGTGGAAATGCCGATCACCCCTTGCATTGTCACCCGTGACCCTCATACATCCCGACCTTGGAACAAAAGGCCCCATCTGCCCCCACCGCGGAACAAGAAGCCCCATTCGCCCTCGCCTCCGAAGAATAAGCTCCATCCGCCACAGCTCGACATAAAAAAGCCCCATCCGCCCACTCATTTTCCCCATGCTCAAACAGGGGCACATGTTGCTGCTTGAGAATGGCAAATTCCTGCATGCGGTCCTCCAATGCAGCCGTCGCGATGGAGGTCCGCAATCTAGTACTAATGGGTGGGGGGTGGTGGTGGGGGGTGTTAGTGTTGACACACACGCAAGTGACTCCTTGTCTCCACTCACTCACACACTCGTTCACTGCAGGTGACTGAGCACCGTTGAAACCATGGTCCAAGCAAGGCTGGTTAGGCACAAGACAGGAGTGACCCCAGCCATGCTCAAGCCCTTCTGTGGTGGAACCATGCAAGTCTCAGCATTGTTGGTTTTTGCGCTCATTGTGCTATGTTTTGTCCTCCCGGCTTGTGTACATCGGCGTGCAGATGACTGACGGCGAGACTCGACGCTGATGGAGTGTCGTCCTTTGGAGCCGACGCACGCTGAGGTCGTCTCGCAGTTCGCTGGAGCCCCCTCTCTTCGGCGACGTGTTCAGCTCCATCGGCAGGCCTCCTCGGCGGTCGCGCTGCCGGAAGTCACTACCATCGCAGTCGCTGTCTGCATGCGTCCATCGCGTACTGTCGTGCATGCATCGTCATGCGTTGCCTAGGGTCCCAGTTGCATGTTGCATGGCCCTGTTTGGCAACATAGACCATCATGGGCACTGCCTGGGTTCAGGCTGTCATAACTCCTTGCTAATATTTTTCTAGCAGATTCTGACCACATGGCTGCGTTCGCAGCGTCGGTATTATGGTATGGTCCAGTTTTGAGGCAAAACGGACGACGCCCGGGTTTTGGGCTGTCGGCCGTCTAGCAGGCCTCACCGAGAAAACCTGCCAGCCTGAAATACGCTATTTTCTGATTGGCTGATGAACTGAGTAACAAGCTCTACACAGCTGGGGGGGGGGGGGGCTAGAACTTGGAGGGGTCCCCCATTGCTGTTCATTCTTCATTCCTAATCAGTTACTATCAATTTTCAGCTGCTTTCTGGCGCTAACTCTGGCGCGCGCGTTTCTGAGTAACAAACCCAGAGCTTCCAGACTTCCAGATTCTAGAGCAGCAGACTGAGGGGGCAGCTGACTTAAGCAACGAGCGTGGAAGCCCGCACGCTGCATCAACAACGCTGTTGCCCCAACCTACTGTATAGTTTTCCATTTTGGTATCAGAGCCGGAGCGTAGCAGCAGCAGCAGAAGACTGGCGAACAGGTGCCAGACAACGCCGGCGGAGCCCCATACGCGCCAGTGCAGGGGAAATGCTGCCGGATTTTTTCCGACAGCATTGACCCTCCTGGTGGCGGCGTCAGATTTTTTCCCATGCCACTGGGCCAGGGGAAATGCTGCCGAATTTTTTTCGGCAGCACTGACCCCCACGCGTGACGCGAGGAGGTGAGCGGCAGGCGGCGTCTGACGTCTGTGGGCGACGACGCACACGGCAACGTCACCCAGGTGCAGTGACTGGCACCACCAGCAGCAGCAGGCAGAAGCAGCAGCTCGCAACAGCAGCAGCAGCAGCCCGCAGTAGCAGCAGCTTGCAGCAGCAGCGTGCAGCAGTAGTAGCGGCGTGCAGCAGCAGCAGCAGCCCGCAACAGCAACCCGTTGCAGAAGCTCGCAGTAGCAGCAGGCAGCAGCCGCAAGACGCAACAGCTGCAGCAGCATGCAGCAGCAGCAACAGGCTGCAGCAGCTGCTGCAGCGAGCTGCAGCAGCCGCCAACTGTAGCAGCAGCAGCAGCGAGCAGCAGCTGGCAGCTGCCAGCCACGACTGCTGCTGCCCACTGCTCGCAGCGAGCGAGCAACGAGCAGTAGCCCGCTGCTGCCAGCGAGCAGCAGCTCGCTACTGGTAGGCGAGCAGCAGCCCGCTGCTCGCAGCAGACAGCGGGCTGCTGCCCACTGTGACAAGAAAACAAACAAACAAAAAATAGAGACAACAAAATATTCCCCCACCCTCGCAGCTCGCTGTAGCAGCCTACAGCTGCAGCGAGCAGCTGCTGCAGCACGCAACAGTTGCAACAGCACTCAGTAGTAGTAGCGAGCTGCAGCAGCTCGCTGCTGCACCAGCAACAGCTCGCTACTGTAGCAGCAGCAGCCACAGCAACTGCTGCAGCTCGCAGCACCTGCAGCTGCAGCTGCAACTACAGCAGCATCAGCAATAGCAGCACCCGCAGCAGCAGCAGCAGCAGCATCAGCAAACAGCTGCAGCAGCAGCAACAGCAGCAGCAGCAGCAGCACCAACAGCAACAGCAGCAGCAGCAGCAGCAGCTGCAGCAACATCAGCACCAACAGCAGCAGCGGCGGCCCCAACATTCGCCGCTGCTGACGTCAGCACTCCTCTGCTGACGTCACTGCTGACGTCATCAACAAAAAAAAAGAGGAGGGTAAGAAGAAGGGGAAAAGGGGAAAGGGGGAAGTCCAGAGGAGTGGGTAGACTCCCCACTCCCCCAACCTCTTGCTGAAATCAGCAACACAAAGACAAAAAAAAACACACACACACACCAAGGCATGGCTGGTAGTCCCGGCGAGGAGGGGTCCTCCTCTGATGGGGGGACCCCTACCCCTCCTTTCTTGCAGCGATTGCTGCAGCGGCAGCAGCAGCAGCAGCAGCACCCGCCGCCGCTGCAGCAGCAGCAGCCACCGCCGCCGCAGGAGCATCAGCTGTCGCTGCCGCCGCAGCAAGAGCAATCGCCGCCGCCACGGCAACAGTAGCTGCCGCCGCCGCACCAGCAGCAGCAGCCGCCGCCATTGCAGCAGCAGCAACCACCGCCTCCACAGCAGCAGCCGCCACCGCTACAGCAGCAGCAGCCGCCGCCCATACAGCAGTAGCCACCGCCGCTGCAGCAGCAGCAGCCGTCGCCTCTACAGGAGCAGCCGCCACCGCTGCAGTAGCAGCAGCCGTCGCCCATACAACAGTAGCAGCCGCCGCCCCTACAGCAGCAGCAACAGCAGCCCACTGGTAACGTTGGCGGCACCCCTGACCCACTTGCTGCTCTTCAGCAACAACTCGCCGCCTTGACACAGTAGCTTGCGGCGCTACAGCCAGTCGCCTCCCAAACCGCCACCAGCGCGCTGCCGTCATTCATTCCTCCAGGGCACGCTAGCCCCGCTGTGTCCGTCGCCACGTACTACTTAGCGCAGGAGCAGACTCAGCGCCAACGGCAGACAGTGACCTCCGTCCTTGGCCCCACTCAGGGTGGCGGCCGTAGGCAGAAGGATTTTGAGACGCCACAACCGCCGCTTCAGGCCGGCGAGCAGTTCCGGAGCTGGGAGCTCAGCTTCCTGATCTGGGAGCAGGGTGAGGGTCTCTGGGCCTACTACACCCTCCCTTACGACTCCACCCAGGCCGACCAGCTATAGGACGCTGGTCGCGCCGTCCGCGCCCTTGTACCAGTCGCCCCTCCAGCTTCCCGCCTTGCCCTGGAGCCCTTCCTCGGCGACTTCACCGTTGGCGCCATCCCAGACCCGGCAGCCGCCTGGCACGTCCTCACCAGACCCCATCGCCTGTCCAGCGACGCTGAGATCAGCCGTCTGCTCCGGGAGTTCAACTCCCTACACATGGGGGAGGCCGAGACGGTCACTGCCTACTGCCAGCGAGCGGAGGACATCCTCCGTCGACTCGGCAAGTCGGCTCCACCTCCTCTGTCCGCGCTCCTCACCATCAAGCGCGGCGCCACCAGCGCATACGCGGACGTCTCCGTCCACTATCCTCAGGACGTCCTCACCACCATGGAGGCCTAGAGCACTCTCATGCCCTGGGCATATGAGCTTTTCCTTCGCATTGAGGAAGCTCGCTAGGAGTCCCAACTCCATCGCACGGAGGCCCTTGCATCCCCTGCCGTCGCCACCCCTGCCATTGCCTCCGTGGCCGTTGCCTCCCCTGTCGCAGCTACCCCATCGCCCTCAGGGAAGAAGAAGAAAAGCCGGAACAAGAAGGGCAAGGGTCCATCGCAACAGCAGGAGCAGTAGTCATCGACCGGTCTCAGCAGTAGTGGCTCGGTCTGCCACAACTGTGGGCAGCCTGGGCACGGGTGGTACATGTGCCCTCTCCCGACGGACGAGGCCCGCGTCATCACCACCATGCGACGCCAGCGGGAGCGCCGCCTCGCCTCTGCCGCCGTCGCTACTGCTGGTCCTACCACTCCGGCCTCGTCCAGCACCTCTGCCACTCCGACAGCTCCGCGTGTCCTGCACCCACCCGCGCCGCAGCAGTACTAGCCACAGTAGTACTACCCTCAGCCGTTGGCACCTCCGATTCCTTCGCCGGCTCAGTCACCCTACTACCCGGGCTCCGGCGCCGTCATTCCGCAGTCTGTCTACACTCCTGGGCCGTCATCCTGAGAGCGTCAGCTAGAGCAGTTCATCGTGCTCCAGCTTGGCCTCCCTCGCCCTCCTCCCCAGGGAAGTGCGAGTTTCGTCACCTCCTGCCCTCCGGCCCACTCCTGCATGACTGAGACTGAGCTCCGGTCGTGTCCCGTTTCCTCGTCTCTCTCGTCGTCTCCCGTGATCTCATCCACCCCACTCCTTGACGACATTGCATGGCTTGACGACTGGCAATCTCGTTTCGCTCCTCCGTCCACCGTGTCTGCGTCCCTCGCTTGCTGCCATGTGACCGTGAGTGATCTGGCGACCCCTGTCCAGGACCCTGCTGAGACCTGGATCATCGACTCCGGGGCCACGCATCACATGACGGCCTTGCGCGAGGCCTTCAGTATGCTCGGTCCCGTGGACGATGTCTCCGGGGTCCGGACGGGCTCCGGACAAGTGTTGCCTGTCCGTGGGGTAGGCGTCGTTCGTTTCTGTGGTCCGGCCGGTGACGTCTTTTTGACCGATGTTCTCTTTGTCCCTGGTCTCGAGCTCAACCTCCTGTCCGTGACTGCCCTTGACCGCATGAGCATGGACATTGTGCACTCACGTGGTGTCGGCACTGTGTCGTTGCGTCCGTCGGGTCTTGTCGTCCTACACGCCACTGCCCGTGGCAACTTGTGGCACGTTTCCCGCCTCTCTTCCTCCCCTCCCGTCTCCTCCCCGTCGGCTGCGACCGGTCATGTGTTCGTTACCAGCACGCTTTCTCCTCAGCACACCCGCCTCTTGCACCGCCGCCTTTGCCACGTCCACTCTGCCGTAGTAGAGAGCATGCTCCGCACCCAGCCAGTCAAGGGCCTTGACCCGGAGACCTTCCCTCTCCCATGCCCCACTGAGTGCATTGACTGCGCTCAGGGCAAGATGCACCGGTCCACGTACCCCCTCTCTTCCTCACGGGCGTCCGCCCCCCTTGACCTTGTCCACTCGGACGTCATGGGCCTTCTCCCCACCGAGTCCGTCGGTGAGCATGGCCGCTATGTCCTCACTCTGACGGACGACTACTCTCGCTACCGTTGGGTCTTCTGCCTTCGGCAGAAGAGCGATGTCGCCCGAACCATTCAGGACTGGCTTGTCCTCACGGAGCGCGAGTGTGGCCGCCCCCTTCGTCGCTTTCGCTCCGATCGCGGTGGCGAGTACCTGAGTGAGGCCACGACCTTTCTCGCCTCCCGTGGTATCCGCCATGAGACATCTGCGCCCTACACACCTGCCCAGAACGGCGTCTCCGAGCGATGGAACCGTACCATGGCCGACGCCGTCCGCACCATGCGAGTCGAGTCCGGTCTCTCCGATGGCTTCTACTTTGAGGCCATGGCCTACATGACCTGGGTCTGGAACCGGGTTCCCCACGGTCCCCTTCCCCGCCAGTCCACGCCCTATCAGCACTGGTGCGGTCGGCGTGCTGACCTCCACCCGGCTCGCGTCTGGGGCTGTGTAGCCGTTGGGTGGCTGCCCGCCCCACAGAAGGGTGGCAGGCTCGCCCCCCGCAGACGCCCCTGCACCTTTCTCGGCGTGTCTCGTCAGCCCAAGGCCTGGCGCTTCTGGGACCCATCCCGAGACTGCATCGTCGAGTCCCGCGATGTCCTCTTTTTCGAGGACCTGTTTCCCCGTGACCTCATCCGCTTCGGCTCGTCCGTGTCCCTCCCGTCGCATGGGGGAGTGGTGAGTCCGTCCTCCGTCCTGTCGCTTCCGGGTGATACCTCACTCCATCCCTCTGAGCCGGTAGCCCCGGTCTCGGCCGCTGGCCCCTTCGAGCCAGCTGACCCAGTCGCGTCTACTGTCCCAGTCGCGTCCGCCGGCCCCTCCGGGCCGGCAACCCCAGTCGCGTCCGCTGGCCACTCTGGGCCTGCAGCCCCAGTCCCGTCCGCTGGCCACTCCGAGCCAGCTGCCCCAGTGGCGTCTACTGGCCTCTCCGAGCCGGCAGCCCCAATCGCGTCCGCTGGGCCGGCAGCCCCAGTCGCTTCCGATGGTCCCTCCGAGCCGACGGCTCCAGTCGCGTCCGATCGCCCCTCCGGGCCGGCAGCCCCAGTCGCGTCCGCTGGTCCCTCCGGGCCGGTAGCCCCAATCGCTTCCGATGGCCCCCCCGGGCCAACAGCTCTAGTCGCGTCCGCTGGCCCCTCCGGGCCAGCAGCCCCAGTCGCATCCGCTCGCCCCTCCGGGCCAGTAGCCCCAGCTGTGTCCGCTGGTCCCTCTGTCCCAGCAGCGCCTGTGGTGTCTATTGGCTCCTCCGGACCAATAGCACCGTCCGCCTCCGTCGGCCCGTCGGACTCAGCACCATCTTCTGCCCGACCGCGCTACACACGTGGTCCAGGCGGCAGCCTCCGACCTCGGCCGACAGTGAGCGCGCAGACCGTCGCTCCCCGTTCCGTGGCGCCTCGACCCCCCGTGGCTCCACGTGTCTCCTCCACTCCCACGGTCGTGAGTGGGGACCTTGGCACAAAGGCTCTCGGCCTGACCACTTCTGCCATTATCGCAGACCTTCATCCGGGCTCTGCATTGGGGTACGCCATGCTTCATCACGAGCATCGGTATGCTGTTGTGGCTGCACTCGCACGCATCCCACCTGGGGCTCGTGATACACATGCCCTCTCAGTCTGGTCCACAGCGCGCCCAGAGGACCCTTCCACCCTACGCGAGGCTCGAGCCTCCCCTGAGGCCGCACATTGAGATGCTGCCTGTGCCGAGGAGCTTGCCGCTATCCAACAGCACCACGTGTATGACCTCGTCGACCTCCCTCCAGGTCGGAAGGCCATTGGTGCCAAGTGGGTCTTTCGGCGTAAGTGGAAGCCTGACGGATCCTTGGACAAGTACAAGGCCCGTCTCACAGCAAAGGGGTTTGCTCAGGTCCCTGGGATCGATTACGACCAGATCTTTGCCCCAGTTGGCCGGTTCTCCACTAGCCGGGCATTGTTCAGCCTGGTTGCCCAGCACGGGTGGGAGCTGCATCAGATGGACGTGAGCAACGCATTCCTCCATGGCTCACTGGAGGGTGAGGAGCTCTACATGACGCAGCCCCCAGGTTTCAACGATGGCACTGGGAGAGTTTGGCGGCTGTGGAAGGCCCTCTATGGCCTGAAGCAGTCGCCTCGGTGTTGGAACCAGGAGATCAGCAGTACGCTTCTCCGTGGCGGCCTCCAGTGCAGCACCGCTGACCCCGCACTGTTCATCAGCCCACGAGGTCAGACCTTCGCCGCAGTTTTGGTCTACGTTGACGATCTCCTCATTGCATCGCCAGACGCGACAGCCATCCAGCACGTCAAGGACCTACTACACGCCGCCTACCAGATGAAGGATCTTGGGTCTGCCCGAGTCTTCCGGGGCATGGAGCTCGAGCATGATCGCTCTCAGGGCATCCTGCATGTCCACCAGGCTGCCTATGTGCAGACCCTGTCCACTCGCTTCGCCGAGGACTTGCCCTTCGTGCCCAGTGCATCCTCACCCATGTCACCCGATGGCTAGGTGAAGTTGAAGAGTCATGACCCAGCTGTTGTGGGGGAGCCAGTTGATGTGACCACGTATCTGCGGGTCATCGGGTCACTGATGTTCCTGGCGACGACGACGCGTCCTGACATCGCGTTCGCCGTTAACCTCCTGGCCCAGTTCTCTCAGGAGCCGCGTCACCTCCACTTTGAGGCCGCGATCTGAGTACTGCGCTATGTCGTCTCGACCCCTCGGCGAGGCCTCATGTTCCGCCGTCAGCCGTCCGTCGTTGCAATGGGTTACACCGACAGTGACTGGGCCGGCAGTCCAGACGGTAAGAGTCGCACTGGGTGGATCTTTCTGGTCGGGGGCACACCTGTGTCCTGGCGCAGTGGCAAGCAGGGGTGCATTGCACGTAGCACTGCTGAGGCTGAGTATGTGGCCCTTGGCTCAGGCGTGTGTGAGAGTGTGTGGTTGCGTCGTCTATTGTCCGAGTTGCGTCAGTCTGTCGCATACAACACCTTGCATTGTGACAATGAGAGTGCCATGGCCATTGCAGACAATGACGGTGTGCATCACACTCGCACAAAGCACATCAATGTTGAGTATCACTATGTGCGTTTGTTGTTGCACGACGGCAGCATCAGCATCGTGTGGGTTGAGACAGCACGGCAGCTGGCTGACTTCCTGACCAAGGCACTGAAGCGGGACTCGTTTAAGAAAGCTGTGAGTTCAGTCGGCGTGCGTCCGTGACTTGCTCTCTTTGTCTCTGCCTGCACTTCTGCGTGTCCTGGGGGAGTCTGTGTGTTGATCGTGTCTCTGCACGCCCATGTGCACTATGCCTGTGAGTCATGGGGAAGTGTTGGTTTTTGTGCTCATTGTAATCTGTTGTGTCCTCCCGGCTTGTGTACATCGGCGTGCAGATGACTAACGGCGAGACTCGACGCTGATGGAGTGTCATCCTTTGGAGCCGACGCACGCTGAGGTCGTCTCGCAGTTCGCTGGAGCCCCCTCTCTCCGGCGACGTGTTCAGCTCCATCGGCAGGCCTCCTTGGCGGTCGCGCTGCCGACAGTCACTGCCACCGCAGTAGCTGTCAGCATGCGTCCAGCGCGTACTGTCGTGCCTGCGTCGTCATGTGCTGCCTAGGGTCCCAGTTGCATGTTGCATGGCCCTGTTTGGCAACATAGACCATCGTGGGCACTGCCTTGGTTCAGGCTGCCATAACTCCTTGCTACTATTCTTCTAGCAGATTCTGACCGCACGGCTGCGTTTGCAGCGTTGGTATTATGGTATGGTCCAGTTTTCTGGCAAAACGGACGACGCCCGGGTTTTGGGCTGTCGGCCGTCTGGCAGGCCTCACCGAGAAAACCTGCCAGCCTGAAATTAGCTATTTTCTGACTGGCTGATGAACTGAGTAACAAGCTCTACAGAGCTGGGGGGGGGCTAGAACTTGGAGGGGTCCCCCATTGCTGTTCATTCTTCATTCCTAATCAGTTACTATCAGTTTTCAGCTGCTTTCTGGCGCTAACTCTGGCGCGTGCGTTTCTGAGTAACAAACCCAGAGCTTCCAGACTTAGATTCTAGAGCAGCAGACTGAGGGGGCAGCTGACTTAAGCAACGAGCGTGGAAGCCCGCACGCTGCATCAACAACGCTACTGCCCGAACCTGCTGCATAGTTTTCCATTTAGCATTTGGTTGTGAGCCACTTTGTGGCTGAAACGTGAGAGGTTTATTGAGAGATGCATGCTCCACATACGCTCGTGGTCGATGTGGCCTCTGGAATTGTGTTTCGTGCATGCTCTGCTAGTTATTAGGTTCTAGCCCGGGTTGCTGATCCTGCGGGGCCACACGCTCAATCGCTCTGAGGTGTGAGAAACTGCGGCGGCTTTTAGCTGACTGGTCAGGTTCGACCCCGAGGTGGCGGCCGGGCCCCACTTCGATCCTCTCGAGTGGGTGGCCCAGTCAACCGCAGCTAAGAGCTCCATGGCTCATTTCTCTCGATACTCGTTCTCTTACGTTACTCTAAGAACTAAGTGTTCTCTTCACCTCTCTCACCCTAGCTCCAGCCATGGATGGCTTGCCATCCTAGACTAGTGAGTTCGGGTGCTTAAGGCGGCCTCTTGCCGCTGCCTACTGGTATGAGAGCAGGAGGGATCACTCTTTCCGCTCCATCGATCCGGGACCCGCAGGATTGCGACGCCAAGGGAGTGCGACGGCTTCTCGCCATCGTCACTCACACCTTGCACCCTCGCACCAAGGCATCACCCCACGTGAAGCCTCACAACAGCACCCCCACTGGCGCTGTTCTAGGCAAGTGAGTGCCACTAACCCCACACTCCATTCTCGGAGCCTCGCGTCCTCTTCGGTCTTCATCGCAACAATATTCTCGTGACAGTCTCCGTCGACGTGGGCTCGGGCCTCTCGCCTTGCTCACTACTCCTGCTCACTTCTTAAACTCCGGCTCCACATCTCGGAGTTGCAGTCGCGGCCTCTTCAGTCTTCGTCGCAGCAACAGTTTTGTGACAGTCTCCGTCGACGTGGGCTCAGGCCTCTCGCCTTGCTCACTGCTGCTGCTCACTTCTCCAACCCCGCTTTACATCTCGAAGTTGCAGTCACGTCCACGCGCATTCTTGCGCCGGGCGTCTCACCAGTTGGCACCACACTGCCCCTCAAGCACATCGGCAAATGCGTCTGCGGCGGGAGGCGCCACCCTGGCTTCACCATCCGTGTCTGACCCTGTCCCCTCGTCACCAAAGGGATGGTGTGATTGTGCCCGCACGACGAGCTCCTCGCAGGCCACGAGGAGGAGGAGGGGCGTACGTGGGCTCGTCGTCGTCGGTGTGACAACCCCAGCTACCACCAGGGGGAAGACTACGGCCCCGCGGAGTACCTTGCGCTCGCTGACGTCGCGGAGTACGCGACCTACTGCCAATCCGCCTCTGACGACTCTCCAACCGTGCAGATCGCACAAGCCACGGGGCCACCACACGAGCAACGTCAACCCGCATTATCTGTAAGCTCGCCTGTTGCTCGTAGAACTCGTCATCAGAGTCTGCGTCCTTGTGCTGCCCGCTCTGGGGCAGCACTAGCTATCGAAGCAACAGTCAGGCAGCAACCACAGCAACCACAACATCCACCTCCCATCATGTTGCCTCACCTGCTGCGTCACAGGCAGCAGTTCCACTCTCTGTGTTGGAGGCTACACTCGTCTCTAGCTCAGCTATCGCCTCCACTCTTGCAGCTACAGCCCGTGCTGCACGTGCCCCTGCTGCCAGTGCTACGGGCCAAGCTGTTGACACGTACACCATCACAGCTATTGATCAGGGTACCCTTGTTGCAGCCACCGTCAACATCGCTACTCAGATTGCAGCTGCGGCTGACTCCATTACATCTGGAGCAGCTTCAGCTGCCACAACGATCTCCAGTGCAGTGACCTCGATTCAGGACTCTACCTCCCAGGTGTCAACAGCAGCAGCGTCTGCACCCTTCGGCCATCAGGTTCGCCTACTAGTCACAGTTGCAGCTGCTGCCTCTTCTCTTACCAGTGCCGTCCTCACTGGGGTTGCCTGCTTCATCGTCTCAACATCCTCCCCTATAGGAGTCATTGTAGCGGCAGCGACAGCTGTAGTGTTTCCTTTGTTTGGTCTGCGTCGCTAGATTTGGTGAGCCGTCTCTCTTCCACTGCTTGGGACTCGCCTGCTTTCTCTCCTTTTCCTCTCTGTGGCAGCTTGCACCCTCCTTCCCTTTGACTGTGCAGCGTCATCACTTCAGGCCATCTTTTTCCCATGCCCACTAGGGCAAGGGAAACTCTGCCCGAAAAACCTTGACCATCACATGCATTGCACATCATGCCAGTCGACGATGATCAGTATGCTGCCCTGCAGGAGGAACTGTGCAAAGAGCGCGCAGCTCTTTAGGCAGCCCTCACAGATTAGCGTGCTGCTGAGGACAAATTGCGGACTGAGCAGGGCGATCAGGATACATTTCCAGATCACATTGCTGACCTTGTCCTTAATCGCCTGCAACCTGTCTTGCGCTCCACTCCCGCAGTCTCTGCTGCTGCTGACATCGCTGCTGCTTTCTCTTCCACCCCCGCTTCCGCATCCACTAGCGCTGGCTCTCTGCGCTCAGACTCCATTACAGCTGCAGCTGCTGTAGGCATTGCCGCTGCCAAAGCTCTTGCACAGCCTCCTCACCGCAAGCCAGACTTTGACTCAACGCCTCATCACTTCACTGCCAATTTCTCCTTTGTGTCCTAGGAGGTTCGCTTCAGTGCCTGGGCACAGGGTGAGGGACTTTGGGAGTACTACCATCTGCCCAATCCCTCTGCTAATCCTCCCTTTGTTCCCACTGATGTTGAGCCTGCACGTGCTGTCCGTGCCCTCATCCGTGCTGGTCGAGACGAACTCACTAATGAGATTGGTTCCTACAATGCTGACATTGCACGTCGCACACCTGCTAACCCTGTTGGCGCATACGCCCTCATCAAACGTCGCACCACTGTCACTGGTCAGCAGCACAAAGCGTGCTTACTGACCAGTTTAACACTGTGTCCATGCGTGCTGACAAAACTACGAATGCCTATTGGGCCCGCAGTCTGTGTCTGCTGAAGGATCTCGGTAAAGCAGCCCCTGGAAAGCTTCCTGCTGTCCTCTCTATTGTCAACGGACTCATTCCTGAGTCTTCCGACATCTTCCGAGAGGTGAAGGCCTCCGAGCTTGAGCGTCTTGCAGCTGAGCCCGTGCCTGCTGATTCGCCGCCAGGCATTGGTGCCCTTTGGGAGTTCACCTCCCAACGGCTCACTGACTGGTGGAGTGCTCTCCAGAACAAGCGCATCCATCACGCTGTCGTTGCCACCGCTATCATAGCACTTCCCTCTTCCTCTTCCTCTTCATCTCCCTCTTCATCCTCCTCCCCTGCCACATGTATTGCACACCAAGGGGGTGGGGGGGGGGGGTCGGGGCAAATGAGGCGGTCGAGGCAAAGGCTCTACTACAACCGGCTCAGGCGGGCTATCGGGCCGCGGCAAAGGCAAAGGCACCAGCACCAACGTTGGCAGCTCACCCTCCTCTTCTTCTGCCTCTAGCACTGTCTCGTGTTAGAATTGTGGGGCCACCGGTCATTCTGCACCGAAGTGCCCGGCACCGCCCGACAACGAGCGCCTGGCATCTGCCATGCGTGCTCACTGGGCGCGGTCGTCTAGTGAATCTGGGGGCTCTGCTGTCCCTTCTCAGACCGCACCTCTGCCTTCATCACCGCACCACCACCACGCCCCTTTTGAGGCTGTAGTCTACCACACCGCCGCTGCACCACCCCCTGTTCCTTAGTCCTGGGGTCGGCCTCCTGGGTATGGTGGGCCGGTCTTCTACGCCCGCCATCTAGTTCATATGCAGCTCCTCCCTGGGCGACGTCGTCCTACCCCTCTCGTCGCGCATCCTCCGGGGTCGTCATCACTCCGGATCCACCTGAGGACGAGCGGCAGTTGGACGCTGCCCCCTCCCACGCCATCCATCAGTGTCACCTTCGTGATCTGGGAGGTGAGAGTGACCGCACTGGGTCAGGTTCTCTTGCGTGTGTTGTCGATGGGGAGTTGTGCGGTCCAGCGTCCGAGCATGTTCTAGGATGTCCCCCTGCTGACGTGCCGTGGATTGAAGAGTGGCAGTCTCTCCGCTTGCCTTGTTGTCTTGTTGCATGTCGTCAGCGTCTCATCCCGCATGCTGCCGTTGCTGCTGTGAATCGTGATCTAACCACTGTTCGTGCGTCGTGGGGCTTCTGGATCCTTGACTCCAGAGCTACCCATCACATGACCTCGTCACATGCGTCCTTTGTGTCTCTTGGCCCCGTTGGCTCCATGCATTTTGTCCGCACTGGCTCCGGTCAGCTGCTACCTGTGCAGGACGTTGGCGTTGTCCGCTTTGTTGGTCCTGGGGGGGAACTGTTCTTGCCAAACGTCATGTACATTCCCTCACTTGAGCTGAGTCTGCTCTCTGTTACCACGCTTGACGACCAAGGCATGGACTTCTACTCTTGTCGTGGCACTGCCTCTGTTTCTCACCGCACCACTGGTCGCATCCTCCAGTAAGGAACTCGCTACGCCTGCCTGTTTCACGTCCCCACCTTCGCGCCGGCACCTGCCACTGCTGTCCATGTGTATGTCGCTCGCTCTCTCTCTCTGCTGCCCAGGATCAGTTGCTGCACCGCCGCTTATGCCACATTCACCTTACTGCAATTGATTCTCTTCTTCACACGCTCCCCGAAGATGGCTTGGATGTCAGTTCCTTCCCTTCCCCTTGTCCACCTGACTGTCTTGCTTGTGCTCAAGGGAAAATGCACCGCTCACCTTTCTCCACCTCTGAAACACGCACCTCTGCACCTCTTGAATTATTGCGTGCTGATGTCATGGGCCCTCTCCCCCATGACACTCTTGGGGGAGCTGGTCCACTATGTGCTCTGTCAAATTGATGACTTCTCCTGCATGCGTTGGGTCTTTGCCCTCAAACAAAAGAGTGAAGTCTGTTCCTCCCTCGCGACTTGGCTTCCCCAGGCCGAACTTGCATGTGGTCGTCGTCTTTGTGTTTTTCGTTGTGACTGTGGGGGTGAGTTCATTGGACCCACCTCTCGCTTTATCTCCTCTCGTGGTGTCCACGTCGAGACCACCGCCCCATACACGCCCCAGCAAAATGGCGTGTCTGAGCATTGGAACCGAACCCTTGCTGACAGTGTGTACCCTTGTTGCTGCATGTGACCTCTCCTCCACCTTCTCGTTTGAAGTCATGTGCTACATGACCTGGGTCGGGAATCGCATTCCCCATGGTCCTCTTCCCAATCACGTCACGTCGTTTGAGCGCTGGTTTGGTCGCCGAGCGGATCTGCGCCTCGCTTGTGTCTGGGGCTGTGTCGCTGCCGTCTGGCTACCTGAGGACCTGCGCGACGGCAAACTCAGTCCGCTCGCTCATCTGTGCACCTTTCTCGGTGTCTCAGCCATGTCCAAGGCCTGGCGCTTCTGGGATCCAGATCGCGCCCGGGTTGTCGAGTCGCAAGATTCCCTCTTCTTTGAGGATGTCTTCCCTCGCGATCTCTCTCGTGTCGCTTCCTCCTCCTCTTTGTCCTCGCTCCGTCGGCTTGGGGGGGATGGGTCTGCTCCAGCCTCCGGTCTCGCTGGTGTGCCTTCCTTGAGCTTGCCCCCTCGGGGCCCTTATCCTGTCTCTGATCCTGTCTCTGTCCCTACTGATGCGTCTTCCCCGAGCTTGACCTCTCCTCCCGCTTCCTCATCTCCATGTCATTCAAATACTAACGCATCTCACACTACTCAGTTTGCTTCCTCCCCACACTCTTCACCCTCCTCGTCTTCTGAGTCCACGACAGTGCTTGCCAGTACCCCACCACTGTCTGATGACACTCCTGCACACTCTCCTCAGCGTGCTATCCCTGAGGTCCCCTCACAGGCACCTTTCATTGATACTGACCCCATCTCCCTTCAGGTCTCAGAGGCACCTTCGCTCGCACCAGAGCCATACACTCGTGGGAGGAGACTTCGAACTCTTCCCCAGACGTCAGTCTCGTACTCATCACAGTCACAGCGTCGTGCCACATCCGTTGCACCCTCCACTGCATCTGACTCTACCGCCAGGCCTACTGGGCTTGATGCCCTTGGCCTTGCCGTCAGCATAGTCCACCCCAACTCAGCTGTGGGCTACGCCCTCATTGCTCACGAGTTTGTCAGTGCCGTGGAGGCATCCGCAGCAGGATATGTTGTTGCCTGTTTTGCTGCGAGTGGTCTTCCCTCTCTGACCTCACTCCCTGCTGAACCCACCACCGTGCGCCAGGCTAGAGAAGCCGCTGATGCTGACCTATGGGAAAAGGCCATGCAAGAGGAGCTCACGGCCCAGAACAAACATGAGGTGTTTGACCTGGTTGACCTTCCGCCTGGTCACAAGCCGTCTCGGCCCGTTGGGTACTTTGACGCAAGCTGAAGCCTGACGGCACGGTTGACAGATACAAGGCACGCCTCACTGCCAAGGGGTTTTCCCAAATTCTGGGCATTGACTTTGATGAGACCTTTGCTCCAGTGGGCCGATACACTACAGCCCAAGCGCTCTTAGCTGTGGAATGTTCAAGGCTGCTGTGCATGCTGTTGGCTTGCTGCGCGCTCATGACCCTCCTGGCTGATGTGGCACCTTTGTCCCAACTGTCGTGTATTCTCGTGTGGTGTGTGGGCTGTTCGTCTGTGGGTCATGGGGGAGTGTTAGTGTTGACACACACGCAAGTGACTCGTTGTCTCCACTCACTCACACACTTGTTCACTGCAGGTGACTGAGCACCGTTGAAACCATGGTCCAAGCAAGGCTGGTCAGGCACAAGACAGGAGTAACCCCAGCCATGCTCAAGCCCTTCTGTGGTGGAACCATGCAAGTCTCAACATTTGGTTGTGAGCCACTTGGTGGCTGAAACGTGAGAGGTTAATTGAGAGTTGCATGCTCCACATACGCTCGTGGTCGATGTGGCCTCTGGAATTGTGTTTCGTGCATGCTTTGCTAGTTGTTAGGTTCTAGCCCGGGTTGCTGATCCTGCGGGGCCACACGCTCAGTCGCTCTGAGGTGTGAGAAACCGCGGTGGCTTTTAGCCGACTGGTCAGGTTCGACCCCGAGGTGGCGGCCGGGCCCCACTTCGATCCTCTCGAGTGGGTGGCCCGGTCAACCACAGCTAAGAGCTCCACGGCTCATTACTCTCGATACTCGTTCTCTCACGTTACTCTAAGAACTAAGTGTTCTCTTCACCTCTCTCACCCTAGCTCCAGCCATGGATGTCTTGCCGTCCTAGACTAGTGAGTTCGGGTGCTTAAGGCGGCCTCTTGCCGCTGCCTACGGGGGGGATATTCGAGCTAGAAACTAGTCTAGAGAGGCTGGTTGGGGCTGGAGCCTGGCTGGAGTATGCATAGCCCCACGCTCGTTGCTTTGCACTGCTGCCCCCACTAGCTATTCCGAGACTTGTGAAAGGAAAACTGCGCATTGAGGAGTTAGCGACAGAAAGGTAGACATAACTGAGAAGTGAGGGATAAGCAACTGAGAATGAATGGAACTGAGGGACCCCTCACAGGATGAGGCCTAGCTAAGCTCTGTAGAGCTTGTTACTCAAGCTACCAACCAATCAGGAAATTCTCTGTTTTCTAGCAGGCTGAGTTTTCTGGGTGAGCCCTGCCAGGCAGCTGACAGTCCCAAACCTAGGCGTCGTCCGTTTTTCCTGAAAACTGGACCACACCAAAATATCCACACTACAAACGAATTCGTGCGGTCAGAGTCACCAAGAAAAATAGCAACAAGGAATTATCACCACCTAAACCCGCGTAGTGCCTAGGCCAGAATCGCCCCAACCACGACTGTGTCCGAAAAATCTGGAACTCGGACTCTAGACTAGACATGACGGTGCGAGTTCAATGACACAGTCAGATCTGGCGTAGGATGGGCATGGGCAACAACCGCGGAGGTAGTGACCGCCAACGACATGACTGTTGTGGAGGTCCGCCGATGGAGCTGAGCACGTCTCACGCCTAAGGGAAGAGGCTCGAGTAAGACGCGTGCAGACCTTAGCACGCGTTGGTTCCACCGGATGGCACTCTTGCAACATCCCGTCTCGTTGTCAGTCATCTGCACGCTGATGTATACAAGCTAGAAGGACACAACAGAGCACAATGAGAGGTGTACAAACACTCCCCCATGACTCATAGGCGTAGTGCACATGGGAGGGCAGTGGCACATCCATCGGATAGGCTGACTTGCCCAGGATAGGCACGTAGATATGCAAGCAAGAGCAGAGAGGTGAGCTCATCGAAGCACACCGATCAAACTCACAACCTTCTTGTACGAGTCGCGCTTCAATGCCTTGGTCAAGAAATCAGCCAACTGTCGCACTGTCTCAACCCACACGATGGTGACGCTATCGTCATGCAACAATGAACGCACATAGTGATAATCGACATTGATGTGGATTGTGCGTGTGTGATGGAAGTCGTCATTGTCGGCAATGGCCATGGCACTCTCATCATCACAGTGCAACATGATATATGCAACGGATTTCTGTAACACGGACAACAGGCGACGCAACCAAATGCTCTCACACGCGCCAAAGGCAAGGGCCACATACTCAGCATCAGCACTACGGCGTACAATGCAGCCTTGCTTACCACTGCACCAAGACACAGTCGTGCCGCCAACGAGAAAGATCCAGCGAGTGTGGCTCCTACCGTCCAGTCTGCTGACCCAGTCACTGTCGGTATAGCTCACCACAACAGCGGACGGCTGTCGGTGGGACATAAGGCCTCGTCGTGGAGTCGAAACGACATAACGCAATACTCGGATCGCGGCCTCGGAGTGGAGGTGACTCGTCTCATAGGAGAATTGAGCCAGGAGGTTGACGGCAAACGCAATGTCTAGGCATGTCGTCATTGCCAAGAACATCAGTGACCCGATGATGCGCAGATCCGTGTTCATATCAACTTGCTCCTCCACTATGGCTGGATCAGAGCTCTTCGGCTTTTCCTGACCATCGGATGACATGGGTGAGGATGCACTCGGCACAAGGGGCAGGTCCTTGGCGAAGCAAGCGGACAGGGTCTGGATGTAGGCAACCTGGTGGACGTGTAGGAAACCCTGGGAGCAATCATTCTCGAGCTCCACACCAAGGAAGAATAGGGCAGACCCGAGGTCCTTCATATGGTAGGCAATGTATGGCAGGTCCTTGACACGCTATATGGCAGCTGCGTTCGACGACGCAGTGAGTAGGTCGTCGACGTAGACAAGGACAGCGGCTCTGGCCTCGCGGGTTGATGAACAATGTGGGGTCTTAGTGCTATGAAGGAGGCCGCCGCTTAGGAGCGTGTGGCTGATCTCCTGGTTCCACCAACAAGGCGACTGCTTCAGGCCATAGAGGGCCTTTCACAGCCGCCAGACCTTACCAGAGCCATCGTCAAACCCTGGGGGCTACACCATGTAGAGCTCATCGCCCTCCAACAAGCCATGGAGAAAGGCGTTGCTCATGTCCATCTGATGCAGCTCACATCGGTGCTCATCAACCAGGTCGAAGAGGACCCGACTAGTGGACAAACAGCCAACCGGGGCGAAGATTAGATCGTAGTTGACCCTATGGACGTGAGCAAACCCCTTGGCTGTGAGGCGGGCCTTGTACTTGTCCAAGGATCCGTCGGGCTTCCACTTGCGCCGAAAGACCCACTTGGTGCCGATGGCTTTCCGGCTGGGAGGGAGGTCTACGAGGTCGTAGACGTGATGCTGCCGCATAGTGGCGAGCTCGTTTGTGCACGTAGCATCCTCGTGCGCGGCCTCAAGGGAAGCACAAGCTTTGCAAAGGGTGGTTGGGTCATCCTGGCATGTCGTGGAGTGGATAGTGAGGGCCTGCACGTCTTGGGCCCCAGGTGGGATGCATGCGAGTGTGGCTGTGACGGCCTGCCGGTACTCCTGATGGAGCATGGCGTAGCCCCGTGCGGAGCCCGAGAAGTAAGGGTGCACACCGGATCTGATCCGTGGATCTAGAGTCAGATTCGGAACCGCAGAGCAGATCGCCTCCGGCGATCCGGAATTGCGGATCCGGATTTGGATCCGCGAATCCTACGACTCTCTAATCTTTAGATCCGTGCAGAGATCCTCTCAAGTCCACTAATGTGGAACATCCTGAACTCATTTTTGCACATAACATAAATGGCAAGATGGACAAGCATGTTGTTCAAACTGATGTATTGGCATTTTTCCTTAAGTCATGGTTTTCCACAGTTGTGCATGCAATCATGTTATTGAGCTGTAGTTGACTTTTGACCACGGCACTCTACACTTGTGCATTACATTCCAGTGCCAGTTCGTGCCATATAATTGGATCACCTAAGTGCTTCAATTACTGCCATACAATTGGATCACCTAAGTGCTTCAGTTACGGCAATACAATTGGTTCACTGATTGTTAAGCTGAAATCCATATACACTGATTTTGAAGCTGAGATCCATGTGTACTGATTTTGTAGCTTTGCAAATAACACATGTTTCCAAGACCATACTATGGAATGGAAAGCAATGCAAATAACACATAAAGTGGAAAAAACTCAGACATGGAATTGAATGGCAAATTGTAATTGGATGACATGAAACATCTCTACCACATCATTGTCTCCCCCATGCTCATTCCCAAGCCCCATCTCCCCCATGTCTTCGTCCTCTTCATCATTCAAAAACACACTAAGTCCTTCCAACTCTTCTACCGTTGCTCCAACCAGCGACTCCCTCGCCTTCTTGAGTAGCTCATTGAGACGATCCTCATCATCTTTCAGCTCCTTGACCATGACGCTATGGCGACTGACGGGGAAGTCTCGCAACGTTGGCTCGTTGATCCATCTCATCATCTTCAGTAGGCTCTCCACTGTCAAATGCGCCAAGGAGTGCCGGAAGTCTGTGATGACGTGCCTGTCCAAGGAAAACAGCCGTTCAGAAGGAGTGGAAGTGCCAGGCACACAGAACACGTCCATGCCAAGGAGGTAGAATGTTGGAAATTGGCTGTGCAGCTTTCGGTAATGCTCCAGGATGTTTGTCTTGGGATGCTTCTTCTCCAGTTTGCTCCACCTATCCACTTCCTCCTCCAGGCCGCTCAGTTGTACTTCTGCTGCTGGTGGTAGAACCGGTGTCTCAGACACATCTGCCATGGGGTCCGCCAGTGCTGCCTCCAATAAAGCATCGTCCCCTGCTCTCTACTGCTCTGCTCTTGGGCGCAGCTGCCGGGCAGATGTAGAGGCTGAAATTTGTCTAGCAGAGCTCTGGCTGTTGTTCACTCCTGCCTCCTGGTGCTGCTAGTTTGACAATGCTGCAGCTTGTGCTGCAGCTGCTGCTTCAATGTGCTCTTGCTCTACACGCTCATGATATGGCCGCAAGAGCTGCAGCAACTTCACCTGCAAAGTTGCTGCTGACCTGATGTCCATGACACCGTGGGTTCTGCCATAGTACTTCAGCCTGAAGCGAGGGTATGCGACTGTCGCCAACACATGCTTGTCAATGAGCAGCTTTGCATATTTTTCAAGCTTAGTTAGAGCGTTCTCAAACCCCGAAATCAATTGTGTCTGCAAATTCTCCTTGGCGTTGAGCTTGCCCGCCACTCCTCTCCTAATGGTTTTTTCTACTGCTACTTCTGCTTTGACCTGCCAGCTTGACAGCTTGTCAAGCATGGGCTCAAAGAAAGGAATCACAAGGTTGAGAGTAGGGTACTTGCTTCCACTGACGTCGTCAGTGTAAGCCTTGAAGGGATTCAGAATGAGGGTCATGAGGGCAATTAGAGTCCACCCATCAGACGTCAGTTTCAGGGTTTCACCATCCCGACCACAGCCATCAAGCCAGCTTGGGAGAACAGGTTTAAGATGCACTACCCGCTTCATCATGTCCAGGGTCTACTTCCATCTCGTCTCCGTGTCTAGATGCAATGACTGGTAAGTGATTCCTTCAGCATCAGCGCGGTCGACCAGTGACTTCTCACCTGGTGTGGACCGTGTGACAAACACTGCGATGGTGTGTGCAGATGCGATGACTTCGGCAACAACGTCAAGGTTCATGACATCATTCACGGCAAGATTCATGATGTGGCCTAGGCATCTGCTATGCCCGACCTTATCAAAAGGAATAGTCTGCAGCTTGGACGATGAAGTTGTCTATCATGGCATCATTAGTGCTCTCTTTCTCCACAGTCAGGAAAAATATGCGGTCCCACAAGCCCTAAGACTTCAAAGCCACAGAGAACACCTCAAACATCCTCACAGCAATAGGATTTTCAGGCACAGTTGGGAAAGACAGAGCAATTGCCTTGATGTTCCAGTCCTGCATCCAGTGTGCCGTGACACCTACATACTTCATCATGTTATCCCCCTTCCAGCCGTCTGTGGTAAAAGACACATCAGATTTTACCTCACAAAGCTGCCTCCGGATCCTTGTACAAAAGGCGGCTGCAGCAAGGACAATCTGTCGCAAGATGGTCATCTACCCCGGCATCACTGCCGCTGGATTTGCGAGTACGAAGGCTTGCTGCATCTAGTACGACTCCATGCTTAGGAAGCTAATGTTCTTGTTGATTACATGTTTCCAGACACACGTCTGGAAGTACTTCTTTTCAAAGAGAACCCCGACAGCCGCTAAACCACATGTGATGATGGTGTTCTCGGCGTTCACACCCACTGCGCCTTCTGCTACTGCTTGTACGTCCACCGCCTGCGACGTATCCACCTTGAGCGCTTGGGTAGCGGCCTCCTCCTTCAGCCGCTTGCAGATTATGGGGTGCTTGTTGCGCATATGTTTCCACATGTTGCTGGTACAACCCTGCTTGTGGGAGTAGTTCTTGGGACTGTGGTTGCACTTGGCCCGTGGGTCGTCCTTGGTGCCGGTCTTTTCAACTCCTGCCAGACCATTGACGGTGCGCCTGTCTCATCCAGCTCCTCGCGCTTCTCTCCTTTCGTCTCATTGCCACTATCCTCCTCGTCTTCGGAGTGCAATGGGCAACAGTTCCCAGACTCAGCGATATCGTCATCATCGGCCATGGTGTTGAGATCGTGGATTAAGGGGGTCTAGCACAGAGGAGCTGGGGAGGAGCTCCGCTCGTAACTGTGAAAGCTACAAGCAAAGTCCTCAACTGACGCTCACAATGGTGAGCGTGCCAAGACCCTTGACGGCCATGCGGTTCGCCGGCATTGTGAAATGAAAATCGAAAGATTGGTCTAAAAGGCAAATGCTTAACAACTGCACTTTACATGATTGCAACAACGGTTCAGCATGCTATCCGGATGGAAAACGTTGATTCAGGTCATAAGAAAGAACTCAACAATTCCAACAATATCCCACGTATCCGCATGTTGCACGGAAGCGGTGAGGAGCATGACGCCCTCAAAAGCTGCCTGCCACGGCTGACGCTCTCGGAAGCTGGCTGCCACGGCTGATGCCCTCGGAAGCTGGCTTCCATGGCAGCCACCTGCTGCATGGGCCTAATACACGGCATAATACATGGGCGTAGTACATCTTTTGACAAGTGGCAGCCAGTGTGGACGTTGCATCCACGCAAAACACCACACGTCACTAGGTACCAAGTCACTTTCGGCGCCAGTCCTACATTATGGACGTGGAGGGAGATACCTTTCCTCCACGTCATGCACCAAAGGCGCGATTTGCCGAGGTTCAACGGCTCGAGCATCCAAACTTCGGTCCTCTGCTTGAATCGAACGAGACCTGTCGACATTTTCCGCTCCCCCCCTCCCCCGAAGAAGGATTTGCGGTTCCTCGGATCGGATCCAGAGGAAAGAACCGGATTCGCAGATAGATCCAAGATCCAAGAATCGGTAGTTGGATCCGCGGATCCGTGGATTTGGTGTGCACCCTTACCGGGTGGAGGTCCGCAATGAAGGCCGATGTGGTTAGGCCGAGGGCCTTGGTACCAGGGTCCCCACTCACGACCGTCGAAGTAGGTATGTCGAGAGGCGACAAGATACGTGGGGCGTTAGGGGGTCGAGGCACCAAAGGGAACGGTGCCACGGTCCGTGCGCTCCCTGACGGTCTGGGTCAGAGGCTACCACCCAGGCCACGCTTGTAGCGCGGCAGGGTAGGAGATGGAAGAGAGGGATCAGCCGGAAGCAAGTCAGAGAGGCTACCAGAGGCAGATGGGGCTACCGGCCCAGAGGGACCGGTGGATGCAAATGGAGCTACTGGTCAAGAGGAACCAGCAGACGTGACTGGGGCTTTTGGTCTAAAGGGACCAAAGGACGAGACCGGGGCTGCCGGCCCGGAAGGACCAGCGGACAAGACCGGGGCTGCCGGCCTGGACGGGCCAGCGGACGAAACTGGGATGCCAGCCCGGAGGGACCAGTGGATGCGATCGTGGATGCCGACTTGGAGGGACCAGCAGACGAGACAAGGGATGCCGGCCCGGAGGGACCAGCGGACACGACCGGGGATGCTGGCCCGGAGGAACCAGCGGACGCGACCAGGGATGCCAGCACGGAGGGACCAGTGGACGCGACTGGGGCGGCCGGCTCGGGGGGACCAGCAGGTGCAGGCGATGTGCGGCCCAGAAGCGGCATGACGGAGGATGGACTCACTACTCCTCCACGCAACAGGAGGGACATCAACGAGCTTGAGCAAACGAGGTCGCAAGGAAACAACTCCTCAAAGAAGAGAGTATCGTGTGACTCGATGATGTAGTGACGGGAGGAATACCAGAAGCGCCAGACTTTGGACTGACGCAAGGCATCAAGGAAGGTGCAGGGACACCTACGGGGGGTGAGCTTGCTTCCCTACCGTGGGACAGGAAACCACACAATGGCCCCAGATGCAGGCAAGGCGAAGGTTAGCTCGCTCACCGCACCAGTACTTGTATGGCGTGGACTGGAAAGGAAGGGGTCTGTGGGGAATCTGGTTCAAGACCCATGTCATGTAGGTCATGGCCTCAAATTAGAAACCATCAAGGAGACAAGTCTCTACCCGCATGGTGCGGATGGCATCGGCCATGGTGCGGTTCAACCGCTCAGAGACGCCGTTCTGGGCGGGCGTGTAAGGCACCGACGTCTCATGATGGATGCCACGGGAGGGAGGAAGGTCGTGGTCTCCTCCATAAATTCACCACCATGATCAGAGTGGAAGCGACAAGGGAAACGAGGCTGATGTTGCTCCCACCATTCTTGAATGGTGGGAACGACATCACTCTTCTGCCGAAGACAAAAGACCCAGCGGTAGCTGGAGTAGTTGTCGGTGAGGTTCTGGACATAGCGTTCATGCTCCCTAACGGACTCTGTCGGAAGGGGACCCATGACATTAGAATGGACCAAGTCTAGAGGGACAGACACACGAGAAGAGGACAAAGGATAAGTGGACCAGTGCAAATTCCCCAGAGTGCAATCAGTGCACTCAGTGGGAAACGACAAGGGAAATGAGGCTGGATCAAGGCCCTTTGCTCGCCGGGTGCGGATCATACTATTGGCGGTAGCACAGTGGACGTGGCAGAGGCTGCGGTACAGGAGGTTCGTGTGCTACGGCAAGTGCGTGCTGGTGAGACACACGTGGTCTGTATGAGCTGATATAGAGGGGACGGGTGGAAGTGTGGACAGGCAAGGCACATGCCACAAGTTTCCAAGGGCGATGGCGTGCAGGACCAAACGAACAAACAGACGTCACGACACAATACCAATGCCACGTGAGTGTAGTACGTCCATGCTCATGCGGTCAAGGGTAGTGACGGACAGGAGGTTGAGCTCAAGATCGTGGACAAAGAGGACTTCGGTCACAAAGACATCTCCAACGAGACCACAGAAACGAACGATGCCAACACCGTGGACAGGTAATGCATGACCAGAGCCCATCATGACACCGAACACATTGGCGATTGGACCAAGCACACTGAAGGTATCACAAGAAGCTGCCATATGATGCGTGGCCCCGGAGTCAATGACCCAGGTCTCGGCAGGGTCCTGGACGGGTGTCGCTAGGTCACTAATAGTCACAAGAGATGCGGACGCGGTGGAAGGGGGTGCAAAACGAGACTGCCAGTCGTCAAGCCAGGCGACGTCGTCATAGAGAGGGGCAAGAGAGGAGGGCACGGGAGAGGATGGGTTGGGCGTGGAAATAAGACATGACCGCAGCTCAGACTCCATCATGCATGGTAGGGCAAGTGAACATGAGGTGATGCAACTTGCAGTTCCCTGGGGAGGAGGGCAAGGTAGGCCAAGCTGGAGCGCGATGAAATGCTCAAACTGGCCCTCACGAGTGGAGGTCCCGGGCGCGTAGACTGAATACGGTGTGATATCACCGGATCCTGGAAGGTCAGAGGGCTACATCGGCGATGGAAGGGGAGGTGCCAACGGCTGCGAATGGTGCTATTGTAGGGCCGGTGGCGACGGGACCGGTGCAGATGTCGTAGGAGTGGAGCTACCAGACACTGAGGAGGCACCAAAGGCGGCAACAGCGATGACAGCAGCGGCGAGACGGTGCTCACACTGGCAACACATAGTGGTAATGACGCGCGCTTCGTCTATTGGGAGCGGGCAGGTGTACCATCCGTGCCCAGATTGGCCACAGTTGTGGCAGACCGAGCCGCCACCACTGGACCTGGTCGGCTACTGCTGCTGGCCCTTGCCATTTCTTCCCCTGTGCTTCTTTTTCCCTCACGGAAAGGAGCCGATGGACGCAATTGCGGCGGGAGCGGCAACAGCCATGGAGGCGACGACAGGGGAGGCGAGGCCTCTGTGCGCTAGATGCGTGACTCTGGATAAGCCTCCTCAGTTTTGTGGAACAGCTCGTATACCCAGGGCATGAGGGTGCCCTGGGCCGCCATCGTGGTAAGGACGTCCTAGAAGTAGTTGAAAAATATGTCGGCAAAGATGTCGGTGGCCCCCATGTTTGATGGTCAGGAGCGCGGAGAGAGGGGGTGGAGCGGTATCGTTCAGGCGGCGGAGGATGTCCTCCACCCGCTGCCAGTAGGAGGTGGCTGACTCAGTCTCCCCCATGTGGAGGGAGTTGAACTCCTGAAGCAGGCGGCTGGTCTTGGCTTTGCTAGAGAGGTAATGCAGGCGCGTGAGAATGTGCCACGCAATGGCGGGGTCCGGAGTCTCGCGGGTGGTGAAGTCACTGAGGAAGGGCTCGAGAGAGAGGCATGCAGCTGAAGGGGTGACGAGGACAAGGGCACACACGATGCAATCAGCATCATGCAACAGGTCGGCCTAGGTGGAGTCGTAGGGGAGGATGTAGTATGGCCACATGCCCTTACCTTGTGCCTGAACGTGGATGCTGGGCTCCCAACTCCGAAACTGCTCGCTAGACTTGAGCTGCGGGGCAAGGACTCAAAGTCCTTTGGCTTGCAGCCGGCACCCAAAGTGGGGCCAAGGACTGAAGACACTGTCTGATATTGGCGCTGGATGTGTTGTTGTGCCAAGTAATGCGTGGTGTTAGAGACAGCGAGACTAGCATGACCGGGGGAAAGGAAGGGCGGTGGGACCCTAGTATGGCTCTGTGGTATCGACAGTTGTAGTGCTACAAGCTTTTGCATCAACGTTGCGAGCTCCTGGCGAATGGTGACCAAAGGGTCTGGCAAGCCAACGTGGCCGGTGACAAAGCATGAGAGTTGTTGTTGCTGATGCTGCTACTATTGTTGTTGGTTGTGTTGCTGTTGTTGGTTGTGTTACTGCTATTGCAACGGCGGTGGCAGCTGTTGCTGCTGCATTTGATACTACATATGCTACTGTTGTAGCGGGTGCTACTATTGTGGCAGGTGCTATTGTTGTTGCGGCGGCTTCTGCTACAAGAGTATCACACGTAGTAACAAATGTAATTGCGGTTGTTATTACGGGTGTTGCTGTTGTGGTAGGTGCTACTGCTGTTGCGATGACTTATGCTACTATTGCAGCGGCTGCTGCTACTATAGCAGCGATTGCTGCCACAGTTGTTGTTGCTGTTACAAGTGCTGTAGTTGCTTGAGGAAGGGGGGCCAATGGGTCCTCCAACAGAGGAGGACCCCTCCCAACTAGGGCTTACCGTCATGGTTCTCCTGTCTTGTATTGTTTTGTTTCTTCCTTTGGCCTTGTTGCTGACGTTAGCAATAACGCCAGCAGTGAGGTTGGTTTACTGCTACTAATGTCAGTAGTAGTTTGCTGTTGCTGAAGTTAGCAGCGGGGTGTTGCCATCCTTGTGGTCACCCAACTGCTACTGTTGCTGCTATTGGTGCTACTGCGACCGTTGTTGTTGCGATGCTTGTAGCTGCGAGTGCTCAGGCTATTGCGGCTACTACAATTGCTGCCGCTGCTACGACTACTGCGGCTGTTGTGGCTGCTACGGCTGCTACAACTATTGTGGCTACCGCAAATGCTGCGGCTGTTGCGTCTGTTGTGGCTCGTCGAGGCTGCTGCAGCTATGCGACTGTGTGGTTGCTATAGATGCTGCGACTGTTGTGGCTGCCATGGCTGCTATGGCTCTTGCAGCTGCCGCGGCTACTGCGGCTATTGTGGCTGTTGCGGCTATTACAGCTATTGCGACTGGCGCGGCTGCTGTGGTTGCTGCAGCAACCATGGCTGTACTGCAATTGTTGTTGCGGCTGCGGCTCTGCTGCAGCCGCAGCTGTTGCGGCTCTACGGCGTCCGTAGTTGCTGCTGTGACTGCTGCGGTGGCTGCTACGGCAGCCGCGGTTGCGCCAGAATCACCCTAACCACAATTGTGTCCGAAAAATCTGAAACTCGGATTCTAGACTAGACATGGCGCTGCGAGTGCAATGGGGTAGTCAGATCTAGTACAGGATGGGCGTGGGCAGCAACTGCGGAGGCAATGGCCGCTAGCGGCATGACTGTGGTGGAGGTTTGCGGATGGAGCTGAGCACGTCTCACGCCTCAGGGAAGAGGCTCAAGCAAGACGCATGCTGAACACAGCACGCGTCGGCTCCACAGGATGATGCTCCAACAGCGTCCCATCTCGTTGTCAGTCATCTGTACACTGATGTATACAATCCGGGAGGAAACAAGTGAGCACAATGAGAGATGTGAAGAAAACCAACAATTTGCATGAAAAAATTGTCGGTTGGCACTTCGTCTCACCCCCGCACCAGTTCACTTGTCCACCCACCTGTCCGTTGATCGAGGCCCCTTGCAATTGTGGGCCGCGATGGAAGGGATGGCAAGAGGGCTGCGGGGGCAAAGAAATGGGTTTGCAATTGGAGCTAGTGCTGTTAAATCGAGATCGAGACCGGTCTCGCTTTCAATTGTCCTGGTTTTTTCTGGTATCGTTGTCTCGCACCGCACTATGCGAGACAATCTCGATTTGTCTCATGCAAGACGAGACGAGACTGAGACACGTCCTGTGTCGTGCAAGACCGGAACGAGATTCTCATACCGAAGTAGTGTCTTGCTTTTCTTGTGCGACCCGTGCCATGTGCGCCAAGTGATTAAGGACCAATCGTGCAATCAATGGATGTGTCAGCACAAAACGTGAGCAGAGACATTGTTGAGGAGAGGTCGTCAAGGGTCAACAAGAACACCCACTTCAAAATTAATGAAGATATGTTTTGGTGAAGAAATGAATAAACTTGCAAACATTTCTCACTTTTCAGTTCGTAATCATTTTGTATATCGCTGACACTAGACAAAAAAACTCTTCGAACATATTCTTTAACAGTAAGCTTGCTGAACGTACCAAACATAGCAGGCCATTCCTGAATATTCTTCGTGTCCCGTTGTCCAGGTCTGGAGTTGTCAGGCGAGGTGGCAGCGGGAGTGACGTGTAATCTTTACAATCTAGGGTTTGAATGCCAAACTGGATAGTTTGCTTAGAAACCAATATACACTGTAGCTGAAACATTGCTCGAAGTCGGAGTCAAGTCACCACGAAGTACTTTCACGTAGACTTCACTTCCGGCAGCTTGCTTTGTCGTTTCACTCGTCACTTACAAAGTAGACTATTCGAGATTTTCTCGTATTAGAGCGAGACCGAGACGAGACCGAGACCAGAAAAATGCAAATCAGTATGAGAACGAGATTTTCTCTTCCTCTGTACCCGGGATGAGACATCTCGTACTGAAGTGCAAAAAAATGAGTTCGAGATCGAGAACCTCGATCTCAATCATGATTTAACTGGCAATTGGAGCGCCGGTGATTCCGGCTGACGCCCGTCGGCCAGAATCCCCAGAACTATAAGAAATGGAGGTAAAGAATGATGATTTGTCATTGTTTTCATTGGGCAGTTGGATATGGGAGCCCTAGTTTGTCTTCGGGCTCGATCGGACAACCCGTTCACTCGTTTTTCAACTAGAAGGCCTGGACGGCCGATCTCATCAACCATGGGGCCCTGCCGGTCAATCTGATAAGCGACAAGGCCCTTGGGTTCTCTCCAGATGATTAGAATTGTGATTGAGCCACATCGCAAGTTAACGCGCATACTTCTTTAGCTATGGAATTCGGCGTTGGTCGAAGTTGTCGCCAGATACTCACATTAAACTATTAGACCCCATTCTTGTTTCTTCTTTAAATTGATGACTACGTAGCATGCAGCTACGGCAAAACAGGTCCTGACAGGTCAAGTTTTGCATGAAGGATCGAGCTACAGTCAGATCGGACGCGGCATCAAAACGTAAGTGTTTGTCGGCCAGCCTATTTTTGCGTCAATAACTAGATCTATGGGTTTTTCACAAACATGTTTTGATGCGATATGTTTGTCGTTCACTTTGAGAACGATGTTATGTGGAAACCCCTTTCATTCAGATCCTCACGACATTCCCATTCTTTGTTTCATGACCTCAAGCACCGTAGATCGGATTTGTAGACTGTTAGGTTGTCAAAAAGCAGGTTTGAACGTCTTCTATTGTTTTAGGTTTCAGTTTAGTACTTACATTTATCGCTCAAATCTTTGCGTGATGTCAGAGTTCAAACATTTGTTTTGCTTATGCACATGCCCAACTGACTCCTTTGGCTGGCGGGTGCTAATTGACCGATATTCGAACCAGCTGTCTTGGATTGTGTTGCTAGTTTGCGGGCTCTCCCGTTGGCCGTCAACCGAACGCGAACCGTGACATTGATGCCTTCAGAAACCAGGCCTTTGGGTTGGGAGAGGCCTAAAACTAGGGCTATTATATCAATTCAACCGT